>JAQZBX010041052.1:0-22470 GCA_029593785.1 Cabassous unicinctus
TTTACTTTTAAAAGATACTTAGATTACATAAAATGCTACATAAAAAATATAAGGGATTCCCATATGCCCCACACCCCACACTTTCCACTTTTGCCCACATTAACAACTTCTTTCATTAGTGTGGTGCATTCATTCCAATTGATGAATATATTTTGGATCATTGCCACAAAACATGGATTATAGTTTACATTGTAGTTTACACTCTCACGAACTCAATTTTTAGGTTATGGCAGGATATATAATGGCATGTATCTGTCATTTCACTGTCATTAAGGACAATTCCAAGCACTGAAAATGCCCCCATATAACACCTCTTTTTCCCTCTCCCTGAATTCAGCATCTCCAGTGGCCACTGTCTCCACATGCATATAATTTCTTCCTTTTTTAGAATCATAAGAAGCCTATAGTAGAATACCATTAAGTCCACTGTAGTCCATATTTCATTGCTCCTTCCTGAGGATTCTGGGATGGTGATGCTCACCACACCTCTAATCAAGAGGGGTGTTCAATCTCACATGGCTGATGAATGGGACTCTCTTCCTTGCAGTTGTAGACTTTCTCGGGTTTCTGGTATGGTGGTTTTCCATTCTCACCTCCTGGTTAGTTGTCTTGGTTGAGTGCAATGAACTGGATAGTAGGTGTTGGAACTCCACTGAAGCTCAGGCCCAGCTGGTAAATGGAGAACCCAGAGAATCAAGGCTCTGTTATGTACATGTACCAACTTCAGCACCAACTATAGGTTCAAATAAAAACAACAGAAGAAGAATGTGTAGACAAGTCATATGTGAGACCAACTCTATCAAAATCAGGTATATAAACTCTAAAGTAGAGCCCTATTCAAATCACTTGCCTATTTTTCAAATGGGTTGTTGGTGTTCTTTTTATTTTTTTGAGATATAGAATTTCTTTATATATGCTGGATATTAGGCTCTTATTGAATATATGATTACAAGATAATTTCTCCCATTTATAGGCTGTCTTTTCACTTTCTTGACAAACTCCTTTGAGGTGCAAAAGGTTTTAATTTTGAAGAGGTCTCATCTATTTTTTATTTCAATGCTCATGCTTTCGTTGTGAAGTTCATGAAGCCATTTCTTATCACAGGGTCTTGTAGATTTTTCCCTACAATATCTTCCAAGGTCTTTATCATCTTGGCTCTTAAACTTACATCTTTGATCCATCTTGAGTTTATATTTGTATAAGGTGTGAGATGGTGTTCCTCTCTCATTCTTTGAGTGGATGTCCAGTTCTTCAAGCACCATTTGTTAAAGAGGCCATTCTCTCCCAGTTTAGTGGGCTTGGTGGCCTTGTTGAATATCAGATGACTGTATATGAGAGGATCTATATCAGAACTCTAAATACTGTTCCATTTGTCAGTATGTCTAACATTGTGCCAATACCATGCAGTTGACCACAGTAGCTTTATAGTGTGTTTTAAAGTCACATAGTGTGATTCTTCTAATTTCACTTTTCTTTTTTATTATGTCTTTGGCTATTGAAGGCCTCATGCCCTTCCAAATAAATTTCATAATTCCTTTTCCAATTCAGTAAAAAATCCTCTGTTGATTTTTATTGTGATTGCATTACATCTGTAGATTAGTTTGGGTAGGATACACATCTTAATGGTGTTCAGTCTTCCTATCCATGAACAGGGAATATTCTTCCATTTATTTAAGTCTTCCTTGATTTCCTTTAACAGTATTGTGTAATTTCTTTGTATAAGTCATTTACATCTTTAGTTAAATGCATTCCTAGGTATTTGATTATTTTAATTACTATTTTAAAAGGTATTTTTTTCCTGATTTTCTCCTCAGCTTACTTATTATAGGTGTACAGATATTCTACTGATTTTTCCATGTTGATCTTACAACTGCGGCTGTATTGAATTCATTTATATGTTCTAGGATCTTTGTTGTAGATTTCTCTGGGTTATGTATAGGATCATGTGGTTTACAAGTAGTGAAATTTTTACTTCTTCCTTTCCAATTTTGAGGACTTTTATATCTTTTCCTTGTCTCAGTGCTCGAGCAAGTACTTCTAACACAATGTTAAATAGGAGAGATGATAGTGGGCATCCTTGTCTTGTTCTTCATCTTAGAGGAAAAGCTTCTAGGATTTCACCATTGTAAATTATGTTTGCTGTGGGTTTTTCATGTATACCCTTTATCATGTTCAGTAAGTTTCCCTGTATTTCTATCTTTTGCAGTGTTTTCATCAGGGAAGGGTGCTGCATTTTGTCAAATGCTTCTTCTGGGTCTATAGAGATGATTATGTGATTTTTTCTTTCAATCTCTTTACGTGGTGTATTACATTGAGTTCAACAATTTCTTATTTCAACAGTGTAAGCTGCTTGTGTGTTTCTGGGAATTTTTCCATTTCCTGTATATCATCCTTCTTGTTGGCATATAATTTTTCAAAGTATCATCTTACGGTACTCTTATTACTGTGTCATCAGTGGTCATAGCCCCTTCCTTTATTCTTATTTTATGTATTTGGAACTTCTTTCTGTTTTTCTTTGCTACTCTAGCTAAGGGTTTGTCAATTTTATTGATCTTCTTGAGGAACCAGGTTTTAGTTTTATTTTTTCTAGTGCTTTCTTATTTTCTATTTCATTTAGTTCTGCTCTAATCTTTCTTATTTCCTTCTTTCTTCTTCCTTTGGGGTTGGGTTTTAGTTATTTTTCTAATTTCTCCAAGTGTGCTACTAGGCCTTCAATCTTAGCTCTTTCTTCTTTTTTGATATATCCATTTATGGCTATGAATTTCCCTCTCAGTGCAGTTTGCTGTATCCCATAGGTATTGATATGTGGTGTTGTCATTTTCATTCGCTTCAAGGTATACCGTTACTGATTTCTTTTGAAATTTCTTCCTTTGCCCACTGATTGCCTAAGAGTGAGTTTTTTAACTTCCCTATCTTTGTGTCTAATCTGGTTCTCTGGCCCTTAATGATTTCCAGCTTCATTCCATTATAGTCAAAGAAATTACTTTGTATAATTTCAATCTTTGTTAGTTCATTGAGAATTTTTCTCTGGCCTCACATGTGGTATATTTGGAGAATGATCCATGTGCACTTGAGGAGAATGTATATCTTCCTGTATTTGGGTGTAGTGTTCTGTATATGTCTATTAGTCCATATCCTATAATATATTATTCAAAGTCTTTTTTCTTTTTTGATTCTCTGTTGACATGTTCTGTCTAATGGTGATAATGGTGTATTAAAGTCCTCCACTATGTCTGTAGAGGCATCTATTTCTCCAATTTTTTTACCCAGTGTTTGCCTCATGTAATTTGATGTGCACCAGTTAGGTGCATAAAAGTTTATGATTGTTCTTTCTTCTTGAACGATTACCTGATATACTATATATAGAGTAAATGATATATTTTACTAATATATAGTGTCCATCTTTGTCTCTTCCAATAGTTTTGCATTTGAAGTCTATTTTGTCCTATGTTAGTATATCTACTCCCTCTCTTTTTGGTTATTGTTTGTTTGTAATATTGTTTCCAGCCATTCAATTTCAGCCTCCTTGAATACTTGGATCTAAGGTTTCTTCTAGACAGCTTATAAATGGGTCATATTTCCTTATCCATTCTGTGCATCTGTGTCTGTTGACTGGTGTGTATAATCCATTAACATTCAGTGTTATTACTCTTGAGGAATTACTTCAATTAGCCACATTTCCTTTGGGTTTATGTATGTCATATGTTGTTTTAATTCCTCTTTTTTCTTTTTAGTTGTCCTTACACTCTCCTCCAATTCTCTCACTACTGTTTTTTTTTCATTTCAGTCTGCAGAACTCCCATTACTATTTCTTGAATTGCAGGTTTCTTATTGGTATACTCTCTTAATTTCTATTTATCTGTGAATATTTTGAACTTTCCAACATTTACAAATGCCAGCTTTGCTCGATAGAGAATTTTCGCTGGAAAATTTTTTCTTTTAGTACATTAACTATCTCATACCACTGCCTTCTTGTGTCAATGGTTTCAGATGAAAGCAATACTTAATCTTTTTGAGCTTCCATTTTATGTGATGATTCTTTTTTTTCCCACTGCCTTCAGTTCTTTCTCTTCTTTTCCTGAGCATATAACAGTTTGACAAGTATATGCCTTGGTTTAGGGCTATTAGGATTTATACTGTTTCTTTAAAAATTAAAAATTAAAAAGAAATCTGACTATATGTAGCAATAATATTGTAATGTTTGCATCAATTGTAACAAAGATATCACATCAATATTAAGTATTATTAACAAGGATATTTTTATTTTTCAAGTAATAAAAATATTCTAAAATTTATTGTGTTGATGACTGTAAAACTCTTTGATTAAAATGACAGCCATGGACTGTAAAATATTAAAGATGTATATTGTGTGTGAATAAAACTGTTATAAAAATGTCAATGGTACCCAAAGTAATCTATGTGTTCAATGTCAATACCTATCAAACTCCCAGGAGCCTAAGCTAAGAAATGGAAAAACCAACAATCATTCATAAGGAATTAAAATTCACCAGGACTGCAGTATCCCCTTAGGGTGTTATATTTATTTACATCCTGTCCTCTTTGCTTGTTTAGACTGTGAACTGTTTGAGATGGAACACAGTTCCTAATTCTCCTTTCCTTACTCAGAAAACGTTTGGTGTTTACCATACAGTATTGCTGAATAAATGTCTGTTGAATGACAGAGAAAACAAATGGCTGTGTGAGTTGAACAGATATTGCTAACTATGGGGAAGAAAGGAGAAGCAAGGAGACTAGAGGAAATCCTCTTGAGAGAGGGTGGCTCCATTTATGAAAGCCAACTCCAAAGGAGACAGATTGGTGACATAACATATTTTAATGTATCCAGAATCTTTCTCCAGAATCCTCAACAGGGAAATCATTATGGGAAAACTGGCAGTACTAGATCCTCCACCTAAAGAGAGGTGACCTTCTACTGGGATGTGGGTGTCTGGAGGGATAAGAGATGAACAAGGAGCTCCAAAGCTGTCTCAAGGGACAAAACTGGCATAAGTTTGCATTGTGCATTCCTTTCTTACCTCCAGAGAAGTAAGTATCTCAAGGAGTATTGAGACACGAGAATACTTCATTAATGCAGATCATGAGAATGGAATTCCTAATGGTTCAGAAACTCTTAAAGCTTCTCCTTCACTATATCAAGTCTACTTTACTAATCTTTGGTGAAGAGAAAACACAATTTTGTTTTCTAGAGACCTCGTGAGTGGTTCCATCTGCCTTTCCTTCCTTGGAGCCGAACTTACAAATTCATCCATCATTCACGGAAGAATCTGCATTGGTCAACTTGGAACGTGCCTTGATAATTTCAATGTGAGTTAAAAAATCTTCACAGGTGATGGGTAAATATAATTTGGCTTCATAGATTCCAGTTATTGGTAGTAGTTTTAAGGGCACCAACAGGTTCTGACCATAGAGAAAGCTTAACATACAAAGTCCTGCCTTCTTAAAAAGCCTGAGTTGTAATAGATAGCAGATACACTAAAATATATTCTTTTTCTAGTCTTTCTCCTCTGGACTTTCATTCTTGGGTCTTCCCTCTCTCAGCAGTATTTTTCCGTGTTTCACTTGTTCTTTCTCTACAATTGTTGAAAGTATCTGTTTAACCACATTCATTCATTTTTTCTTTTAGTAATTCAACAAATGATTAGCTCATGATGAGTTCTAAATATTATTTTGGAAATAAAGAAATGAGTAAGACTTTGCTCCTCATATTAAGGAGATTACATCCAAATGAGGTTATATACATAGAAATTAGTATATCCAATATCCTGAGATAGCTCGGAAATCTTGTTGAAGTGGATTGAAAAGAATGGGCTCATTCTGTGGAGGTTAGTGAAGGCTTCACAAGGGAGCTTTAAATTGTACTGAGCCTTGAAGTAGGAATTGGAGTGATTTTATGAGGAGAAAATGGTAGAATCACACCAAGAAAATTCAAGAGGACACAAGTGTGGTAAGGTTTTGAAAATAGTTCTTAATATCTGATGGAAAATGAGGGGCAGACATTTGAAAGGGGAACATGAGCCTGGCCAGGTTAGCAGCAGCCATATAAGAAAGATCCTTGTGTTTTGCCCTCAAGAGGGGTATTTATGTTTGGAGTTATCAGAGAATCATGGCTGGCTTATAGGAGGGCATGCTCATGAAAAGTCTTGCCCTGAGGAAAGCTCACTCTGGGTCAATGTGAGTATTGCTGTTGATGATGAATGATGGAAGTAGCACAACAGATGTGGGGAAGGTATGGGGAGTGAATCTGTGTATGGTTGAATCATAATGTATAAAATATTGGCTCTTAATTCTAAGCACAATGTCAGACATTTTATAGTCATAATTTAATTCATTCAAATACTCTATAAAATCAATTTCATTATTCTGATTCAAGGGATGAAGAATTTGAGAATTACAGCAATGTGATATTCTTGTACAAGGCATGTAATTGTGACTGGATTGAATCTTGGAGTTTTATGTTCCTAGGACTTTGTATTTCACTAATAATTTTAATTCTAAATAAACTTAATATATTAGAATGGGGTTAGATTTACAGAAAAATTGCAAGAATTTGAGGGAGAGTTTCTCAGAACCGGTCATCCCTTTCCCCTGCTCTTAACATCTGCCATTCAAAATAGCACCTTACATTTATTTGTCATAAATTCTTAGTCCCTTTGTGACAATGACAGTTTCTGAGACTCTCCTTGTCTGTGATAACCTGGATAGGTTTGAAGAGGGGAGATAAGGTATATTGTAATGTATCCCTCAGTTAGAATGTTCTCATGTTCTTCTCTTGATTAGACTGGACTTATGGGTTTTGGAGGAAGACACCAGAGGTAAAATATCATTTCATCACATCATATCCAGGGTGCATCCTATCAAGATGATTTACCATTGTTGGCATTTATCTTGATCAACAATGTTTTCAGATCCCTCATAATAAAGTTCCTCATTTGTCTGCCTTTCTTCATATCACCTTTGGAAATAATCATGAGGAGGTCTTCAGGAGTGAGATTTGTCCTCCATGGGCTTGAAAGAGCAATACCACATAAATTGTTGAATTATTCTTCATGAGAGATTTGTCTCATTTAATTTACTTAATCAAGTTTTTTTTATATCAGGGTGGACTCATGACACAACTTTCATACTTTGTGTTGTGATAGAATACTACATTTCTTGTTCAATTTGTTCCACTTTTGGCCATGGAAGCTCTTTCAACTGCACTCGTTATCTCTTTACTATGACCCCATCATTGAGGGGTTTATTTTAGTACCTATTTACTCTTTGGTATTACAAGCTGTGCCAAGTGCTTCTTGCATATTTCTGTCCTAGAGTCAGCAATTTCTCCAATAAGACACTTATAGAGAATGGTGTTAAATTCTAAGGTCTGAGCGCTATTTTTGATCCTTGCTACTGAGGACTCTAGTTCCTCTCTGCAGAAAGTATAAGGAAATATATGTGTATATACTAAGCTTGTACATTTGAATGTCTAGAAATATGTCTGCATACAATCCTCTGCATTTATATTCACCTACATGTGAGCTCATACTCTTGTGTCTACAGCTAAACCATTATCACACAGAACATTCTACCTCTCTCCCCTTCTTTTCTGTAAACACTCACTTCATTGTGAGAAATATATTCCCTCACCTGCCATCTGTCTATGAATTTCTTGATTCCAGTGTAAATGTATAGAATTATTAGAATTGTTAATCCATACATGGTGGAATGCTACTTTATTAGAGTACTATACTTATGCACAGTTACTTTTGACTTCATTTTATAGGCTTCATTCATAGGCTATATTACTTTTTCAGCACCTTTGCCATCAACCCTTCTTGTCAGTGCAAATTATGCATTTTTATATAGTTGGATAGATTTGCAACATTTTCATTCTATGTGAAATTCTATTCACCTTGTAAATGATTTTTTACTTGCATATATAAGGTTCACTCTTTGTGTTGTCAAGTTCGGTGGGTTTTAAGAAATGCATGATGTCATGTGTCTACAATTACACAATATATAGAATAGACACATTGCTCTAAAAATTCCCCTGTGTTTCACCTAGTCGGCCCTCCTTCTCTCTCCTGATTCCTCTGGCAACTTCTAAGCATCCAATTGTTGCATTGTTTAGCCTTACCCAGTAGGTCATATAATTGATACCAACATATGCAGAATTTTAAACTGGTTTCTTATAATAAGCAATAATCACTTAAAGTTAATCCAAATATATTTTTAGCTGGATGGAACATTTCTTTTCATTTCAGCAATGTTCCATTGTATAGAAAGAGCACAGTGAGTTCACCTAGTAACCTATTGAACAACATCTTGCTTGCTTTGAGATTTGGAGATGACAAAAACAACTGCTATAAACATTGGCATGTGGGCTTCTGCAGACTCAAGTTTTCATATCAGCCACATATACACCTAAAAGCATAATTGCTGTATTGTATGGTAAGACTAGGTTTAATTTTACTAGAAACTGCTAAACTGTCTTCTGCTTGACCCATTTTGTGTTCTCAAATCAATGAAAGAGAGATGCACTATTGCACATACTCAGCATCAATTTTATTTATTTATTTATTTATGTTAATATTTAAATTTTAAAATAGGCTTAGATTTCATAAATTTTACATGACAACATAGGAATTTCCCATATGCCCCCCCTTCCCCCTCCCACTCACTCCCATATTAACAACGTCTTTCACTAGGATGGTACATTTCTTACAATTGATGAAAACATATTGAAGGATTTCTTTAACCGTGGACTATAGTTTGCATTATAGTTAACAGTCTGTCCCGCACAATTTTAGGTTATGACAAAACACATTATGGCCTGTATCCATCATTGCAATGTCATGCAGAACAATTCTAATGTTCTGAAAATGTCCCCATGTTACATCTGCTCTTCCCTTTCCCTCCACTCAGAATCTCTGGTGGCCACTGTCTCTATATCAATGATAAAAGTTCTTCCATTGCTAGAATGATAATCAATCTCATTTACTGCATTGTTCATTCCCAAATCTTGAGAATTTGGGGATTGTGAGACCCACTTTATTTCTAATTTAGAGGGAGCTTAGATCCCATAGGGCAAATGGATGGAACTATCTTGCCTGCAATTGCCGACACTCTCTGTTCCTTGTGTTGTGCGTTGTCCCTCACCATCTCCTTGTTTGTTGTCCTGGGTGAATTCAATGAACTAGAGAGTAAGTGTTGAAACTCTGCTTAGATTCAGGGCTCAACTGGCACTTGAAGATACCAAAGATTTGACTAGGGGACATATATTTAACAGGTATAGTGCTAATTTTAGGATCAAATAAGAGGGACAGAAGAGCCATGTCTTGGGAATCTGTAAATGAGTCTAACTCTTTTACCCTGGGGAACATAAATTCCAAAGTATGGCCCACTGAGAGGGTGCTGAAATCTTGAGATTCTCTGTCCTGTTTATAATGTCTAGATGTCTCTAGAACCATCAGGATCCTTGTTGTTTAATGCACTGTTCATTGTGGCAGTCAATGAGAACCTGCTGAGCCATGAATAAGCTTAACCTCTTGAATGACTCCCCAACTAACTCTGAAATCTCTTAGTCATAAAAACTCTTTTATATTTAATATTTCTCTATTTTGGTCAAGGTTTTTTTCCAGATGCATTTCTATTTGGCACTTGGTAATAATACTTAGGTGCCAGGGAGTTTGAGCTCCTTTTTTATGCTTATTTGGAAAGGGCATATCTTCTTAGGATAGGATTGTGTTCAGACCTTTTGCCCATTTTTAAATTCAGCATTTGTTTTCTGATTTTGTGGTTTTAAGAGTAATAGGAACATTTGTATACAAATCATTTATCAGATGTGTTTTGTAAACATTTTTTCCAAATATCTAAAATTTTTAAATCCCTTATCAATGTTTTTCACAGACCAGAAATTTTACATTTGAATAAAAACTAACTTATAAATTTTACTCTCTCATGGATCAGGGTTTGGTTGCTATATCTAAAAACTCATTACCATAACATGCGCCCCTAGATTTTATTTACCTATTAGTCTAAAACTTTTACAATGAATTTTACTTTTAAGTGATATGATTCACTTTGATTTAATTTTTGCAAAATGATAAAATCTGTGCCTAAGTTACTTTTTTGTTTGGCATGATTGCATCCTATTGTTCCAGCTCGATTCATTGAGAAGACCATACTTTCTACATCAAATAGCCGTTGTCCTCTGTGAAACATCAGTGGACCCCATTTATGTGGGTTTATTTGTCTATTTAAACAATAGGATTCTGTTTAATTATTGTGTTTTTTATACTAAGTGTTGCAACCAGATAATGTGGTTCCTACAACTTTGCTCTTTTCCTTCACTATTTTGTCACAGGGTACAAAAGACTGCTCATAAGTTTTGTTGATTAAAATAAAGTCTGAGAGAATTTGTAATGGAAAATACTGCCTCGACAAAGTGTTTTATATTATGGACAAGAATTTCTCATCAGCAAAAGTATCAAGGAGAAGCAGGAACATATATTTTCTCTGACATTTTCAGATAAGGGCACTAAATCTATATAAAATAAATAAAAATATTAATTTAATGTGTTTATAATGAAAATGATACCATTTATTACCTTTTTCTGAACACTGCTTGTGGCTAAAATTGCATTGCTCTAACATCTTTACCAGGAAATTCATCATCTACATGGAAAGAGAAAACCAAACATATGTTTAACAATTTTTCTTCCTGGGTATCTCAGAAGATACAGAAGTGCATCCCGTCCTCTGTGGGCTGTTCCTGTCCATGTACCTGGTCACCCTCATGGGAAACTAACTCATCATCCTGGCCATCATCTCAGACTCCCACTTCCACACACCCATGTACTTCTTCCTATCTAACCTGTCTTTTTCAGATATCTATTTCACCTCCACCACTGTACCAAACATGCTATTGAGCATTGAGACAGAAAACAAAATCATAACTTTTGAAAACTGCCTCCAACAGATCAATTTTTATATGCTTTTTGGAGCATTAGACAACTTACTCTTGACTGTGATGGCATATGACCGCTTTGTGGACATCTGCCACCCCGTGCACTAAATGGTCATCATGAGCCCCTGGGTCTGTGGCCTCCTGCTACTGGCCTCCTGGTTTTTGAGTGTTTTGTTCTCTCTTTACATGACTTAATGCTTTTGAAATTAACTTTTTGTACAGAGTTGGAAATGCCCCACTTTTTCTGTGACTTAATCAGGTACTTCAACATGCTTGTTCTGACACCTTCCTCAATGACGTTGTGCTGTATTTTGCAACTGGAATTCTGGCTGTTATTCCACTCACTGGGATCCTTTTCTCTTACTCCAAGATTGTATCCTCCATTTTGAGAATTTCAACAACTGGGGAAAAGTGTAAAGCGTTTTATACTTGTGGGTCTCACCTTTCTGTAGTGACCTTGTTTTTTGGTAGAAGTCTTGGAGTGTATCTCACCTCTGCTGCTACCCAAAACTCAAGGGTTAGTGCAATAGCCTCAGTGATGTACACAGTGGTCACTCCCATGCTGAACCCATTTATCTACAGTCTTAGAAACAAGGACATAAAGCAGGCCTTAAAAAAGTTGAGAAACAGTCTCTTTAAAAAGGATTCTTTGTCTCAAGGTTAGAAAAGTACTCATGATGGACCGAAGCCAAACACTGGGAAATCTAAATTCTTTATAAGTGTATAGAAAGGTAATTTGTAATTTGTCAAATTATAAACTTGTATTTATTTAATTTTTGTATATCGAAGATACCTGTTTCTTCTGTATTATTTTACATCATGTGATCTCTCTTATTGTATTCCCTGGAATCAGTATTGAAGGCAGAAACTGCTGCCTGGATTTCCAGCAATAAAATATTTAATACAAGCAATTCAGTATATATTCAATTATAGCAAGTTCTGGATTGATGAAGGTATATTGCAGTCACTGCCAGATGAAAGCAAGTGTTTGATTTATGTGATTTTGGTGGAAAATAATCACTCAAAGCAAAGGCTGTGTACCAGCTACCAGATTTTTTGTTCATTGGCTCCAGAAAAACGTCATGTACTGAACTGGAGACATTGCTTGACTAGTTTACAATAATCCACATTTTATCTCCAATATGCTCCTTTTTCCTGTACATTTTCAATCATAAATTGAGTGAGGTTGTAATCAACAACACAATCCTTGATTCTTCAAGATTTGATAGTCTCAATGATTTCTGTGTTTCTTACAGTGAGGTAATGTTTTCTCTTTAAAAAATATTTTCAAAGTTAAGGACTTTTTCAGGAAATTTCTCTCAGCATTTCTTACAATAATATTTCATATTTACAGATCATAAAACCAATGTGGTGTTTTCCTCATTTCCTACTATATCTTTTTAAACAATTCAAGCCAGATAATAGACACAATTGCAGGTATTTATGTAGACCTACTGTGTATTTTGTAAGGTAGACTAAGGTGAATTCTTCATTCGTCACCTGATTCTTTGGCCATCACTACAAACGGCAAACCAGAGGGGCATTTTGGAATTAGTGATTTCTCTGAGGTATTGGTCATTTTTGAAAATAACTTTTGATGTATTTGCATTCACTTTTCATTCTTTGGGACAGCTGTGAATTCGTTTTCATTTTCTAATTAATTAAGACACAGATTCAGAATCTCATGTCATACACGTCAAAACTGCAATTTTCTTGGAAAGATATTTCACTCATGCAATCTTATAAAATTTCTCTGACGTGTTTGCATCATAATCTGGGAATTAAAAATCCTCAGCATTTAATTTCCTTTTGGAAGTCTTTCCTGTGCAAGTAAGAGCCCCACCTCACTGCACATTGCTTGAATTATGATTCACAGCAAAATCATTTATTACATAAACCAGTGTGACAAAACCTTTCCTAGGCAATGTCTTTAGAGATTAATGCAAAGAATATATTCTGAATAGTATTTCAAAGCTATTCATACACAATCGTGTACATTTTTCCAGTGGAAATAGTGTCATTGGTTTTCTCACTCCCAACAATTTGATATATCAAACCCAAATTCATATCCTGCAAGACTTTGCTTTTGCAATCAATTCTTGTACAAATAATTTACATGTATGGCTTCTTTTCAAGCAAAAATCTCTTTCCAAATACAACTTTTAATAATTTTGACATTAGTCCATGGTTCATTTTCAGTAATGAACAATGGACTAAAGTAGACTTATTTTTATTCTATTATACACTTATTATTGTTATAGCAGTGGAAGAACTTTTATCATTGATATAAAGGCAAATGCCACCAGAGGTTCTGAAGGGAAGGAAGGAGAAGAATTGGTGTAATATGGTGACATTTTAGGAACATTGGAATTGTCCTGCATGCCATTGCAATGACAGATACAGGCCATTATATATTTTGTCATAAGTATAAAATTGTGCAAGACAGTGTAACTAAAATCTAAATAAAAGTCCATGTTTAGTAGCAGTGCTTCAATAACTGTTCATCAGTTGTAACAAATTTATCATACTAATGAAAGATGTTGTTAATGTGGGAAAGTATGGGAGGGTGAGGAGTAGAGCATATGTGAATCCTCTATATTTTTTATGTAACATTTGTGTAATCTAAAGCTTTAAAAATAAAAAAAACCACTTTTTAAATTAAAAAAGAATTTTGAGAAATAATTAAGCATGCATACTCATCTTATTGAAGAAGCTAGATTTATGTGTTTCAAGTGTTTGGAAGTATAGAAAACACTGAAAAAAAGGCAGGCTTAGAAATTTGATACTTTTGTTACCATCAGGAGCATTGCATAATCAAGAAGACGGCATTAAAATTATTGGCTCCACTAATGTGCTTGCTTTCTACAATCATGTATTAGGAGGTTCATGCCTATAAGGATTCATTAAATAAGCACTACACCTGCTAGTACCCCATTCTCTGGAGGACAGGAACACAAGTCAGAAAGAGGTAGAAAGGGCTGCAAAGAGCCATGTACCACCCCCACCTCACACCTGGTAGGGTGTAGACTGGATGGTGGATGTGAAACAAACTTATATTTTGAATGTAAATAAGGAGAGAGGGTGATTGTATTCCTTTCAAAATCCCCTAACAACCTTCTCTGTTGTCTTTCTAAATACCTTTCTGATGCATTGAAATATATGATGAGATTTTTTTAAGCACATGTTATGAATGAGTGATGAAGAGCTTTTCAACTCTACTATGTCCTCCTAGAACTTACATACTTATATAAATCTTTACTTCCTTCAAGACTATTGTATCTTCTATTTTTCTCTCAAAGATAAAAAGTATTCCTGGTATTGTCAGTAAAATTTTACTCTTCACCAGGACCCTACAATCTGTGGAAACAATAATGATTCACCCTAAACTGAGGGTAGAAATTTGTTCTGATGGAAAATTAAATTTACTCTTTAAGAAACTATAAATGGGAGGAGGCAAGATGGTGTCAGTTTAAGAGGGTACTCAGTGACATGCTCTCTGTGGAGGGCTGATTGGGAACAGAGTCCTGCTCAGTGGATGGTTTTGTGGGCACATGGAGGGAGAAACTCAGACAACTAATCAAAGCTTTCCAAACCAATAACATGGACCAACTTAATGAAGTGAAGGAAGAGATTAAGGATATAAACAAGACACTGGGAGAACATACTGAAGAAATTGTAAGCATACGCAAAAATATAACGGATATGATGGAGATCAATGGCAAAATTCAAGAAATCAAAAAGATGCTGGATTCACATAACAGCAGATTTGAAAAGGCAGAAGAAAGAAATACTGATATGGAAGACAATACATCTGAAATCAAAGAGATAGAAAAACAAATAGACAAAATTTTAGAAAAAAACCAGAAGGGAATCAGGGATTTCACTGACAACACAAAACACACAAACATATGCATTATGGACATCCCAGAAGGAGAAGAGAAGGTAAAGAAAACAGAAGCAGTGTTGAAGGAAATAATGGCTGAAAACTTCCCAATCAGAGTGAGAGAGATGGATGTGCAGATGAGGAAGCACAGCACACCCCAAATAGTATAAATCCCAAGAGGACAACTCCAAGACATATACTTCTCAAAATGTCCAATGCTCAAGACAAAGAGAAAATAATCAAGACAGAAACAGAAAAGAGAACCCTCACATACAAGGAAAGCACAATAATATTAAGTGCTGATTTCTCATTGGAAACCATGCAGGCAAGAAGGCAGTGGTATGACATAGTCAAAGTACTAAAAGAAAAAAACTTCCAACCACGAATTCTCTATACAGCAAAACTGGCATTCAAAAATGATGGAGATTTCAAAATATTCACAAACAGAAATTAAGAGAGTGCCTCAATAAGAAACCTGAACTTCAAGAAATTCCAAGGGAAGTTCTACAAGATGAAAGGGAAAAACAAGGGAGAGCAAGTTGGAGGAGAGTTTAAAAACAATTAAAAAGACAAAAACAGAAACAAAACAACATATGACATACATTAACTCAAAGAAAATATGGCTGAAGTAAGAAATTTGTTGTGAATAATAACACTGAATGTTATTGGAATAAATTCACCACTCAAGAGACACAGATTGGCAGAATGGATAAGGAAACATGATCCATCTATATGCTGTCTACAAGAAATGCACCTTCAACCCAGGGATTCAAGGAGGTCGAAAGTGAATAGCTGGAAAACAATTTTACAAGCTAACAATTGCCAAAAAGTGCAGGAGTAGCTCTTCTAATATCAGACAAAATAGACTTTAAATGCAAAACTATTGTAAGAGACAAAGATGGACACTATATATTAGCAAAAGTTGTAATCTCTCCAGAAGAGAGAACAATCATAAACATTTATGCACCTAATTGGGGTGCCTCAAAATACATTAAGCATACTCTGGAAAAACTAAGTGGAGAAAAAAATGGCTCTACCATTATAGTGGGGGACTTTAATACATCATTAGAATTCTAGACAGAGAATCAATAAAGAAACAAAGGCTATGAAAAATATTTAGAGGACATGGACTTAATAGACATATACAGAACACTACACACAAATACAGCAGGATTTACATTCTGCTGGAGGGCACAGGGATCATACTCCAAGACAGACCACATGCTAGGCCACAGAACAACTCTCAATGAATTCAGAAAGATTGAGAATATACAAATCAATTTCTCTGACCACAATGAAATGAAATTGGAAATCACTAAGGGCCACAGAAACAGGTTAGACACAAAGATATGGAAGTTAAACAACACACTCTTAGACAAACAGTGGTCAAGGAGGAAATCTCAAAAGAAATCAGTAACAACCTTGAAACTAATGAAAATGACAGCACAACATACCAAAACCTATGGGATGCAGAGAAACAAGTCCTGAGAGGGAAGTTCAAAGCCATAAATACATATATAAAAAAGAAGAAAGAGCTAAAATTGAAGTCCTAATTGCACACTTGGAAGATTTGGAAAATCAACAACAAACTAAACTTAAGGAAGTAGAAAGAAAGTAATAACAAAGATTAGAGCAGAACTAAATGAAATAGAGAATAAGAAAACATTAGAAAAAATAAACAAAACTGAAAGCTGGTTCTTCAAGAAGATTAATAAAATTGACAAACCCATAGCCAGACTAACAAAGGCAAAGAGAGAACAGATACAAATACACAAAATAAGGAATAAGCAAGGGGATATCACTACTGACCCCACAGAAATAAAGGGTATCATAAGAGGATACTTTGAAAAATTATATGCCATCAAGAATGATAATTTTGAGCAAATGGACAAGGTTCTAGAAACTCACAAACAGCCTACATTGATGAAAGAAGAAATTGATGAAGTCAATAGTTCAATTACAAATAAAGAGATAAAATCAGTCATCAAAAATCTCCCAACTAAGAAGAGCTCAGGACCAGACTTCTTAACAGCTGAATTCTACCAAACATTCCTGGAAGAGCTAACAGCAATTTTGCCTAAGCTCTTCCAAAAAATACAAGTAGAATGAATATTGCCTAACTCACCCTACAATGCCAACATTACCCTAATACCAAAACCAAACAAAGATACCACAAGAAAGAAAAATTACAGAGTAATTTCTCTATGACCCTGGATGTTAAAATTCTCAACAAAATACTTTCCAATCACTTTCAACCACATATCAAAAGGATTATACACCATGACCAAGTGGGTTTCATCCCTGGTATGCAAGGATGGTTCAGTATAAGAAAATCAATCAATGTAATACACCACATAAACAGATTGAAAGGAAAAAATCACATGATAATCTCTATAGATGCAGAAAAAACATTCAACAAAATACAGCATCCTTTCCTGATTAAAAACCCTGCAAAAGATAGGAATAGAAGGAAACATTCTGAATATAATAAAGGGTATATATGAAAAACCCAAAGCTAACATCATCTTCAATGACGAAATCCTAAAATCCTTCCCTCTGAGTTTACGAAGAAGACAAGGATGCCCACTATCACCACTCCTATTTAACATTATCTTAGAAGTACTTGCTAGAGCACTGAGGCAAGAAAATAATATAAAATGCATCCAGATTGGCAAAGAAATAAAAGTTTCATTATTTGCAGATGACATGATCCTATATGTAGAAAACCCTGAGAAATTTAGAACAAATCTTCTAGAACATTTAAAGGAGTTCAGTAATGTCGCAGGATATAAGATCAATGCTCAAAAATCAGTAGCATTTCTGTACACCAGTAATGAGCAATCTGAGGAGGAAACAAAAAAAAATACCCCTTACAATAGTAAATAAATTAATCAAATACCTAGGAATAATTTTAACTAAAGATTTGAAGAACTTATATACAGAAAACTACACAAAACTGTTCAAGGAAATCAAAGAAGATTTAAATAAATGAAAGAATATTCCATGTTCATGGATAGGAAGACTAAATATCATTAAGATGTCTATCCTACACAAACTAATCTACAGATTTAATGCCATCCAATAAAAACCAACACTGTATGTTTTAAGGAACTGGAAAAACTAACTACAAAATATATTTGGAAAGGTAAGAGGCCCCGAATTGCCTAAGACATTTTGAAAAGGAAAAATGAAGTTGGACCTTATGTTGAGTAAATCAAGCCAGGCCTTGAAGGTTGAACACTATGTGACCTCACTGATTTGAATTGAGGAAAGTGAGAAGTCTCTGAGAACAATTGTCTGAAAGATAGGTTAACAAGGGAGAGAAAGAGAAGAGTAGGTTGTGAGTCATCACTCATATGGGCATAATCTATGGTAAAGTGATAAAGTGTAGTTGTATATTGAAGGATAGGACAGGTGGATAGTGTTATTACTGGGTTTGGTGGTGCAGGGTTGACAGGTGGGTAGATTAGGAAGTGTAGGTTAGAATACCCAGGGCATGTAACTATGAATCTTGTTATCCAGTGAGTTAAGACAGGGGAGTGTCATGTGCCCCAGGGGGATGGGTAGGAAGGAATACAAAAAATCAAACAGGGGTATGCAATAGTTATGGGAAATGTTTTTCATTACCTTACAGTAGTGGATAGAGGACATGATGAATATGATCAAAAATTATTAAACTGTGCCATCTAAATAGTAAACTATACTATAAATCATTGACAATGTTTAGCAGCTTTGTTTCACTATCTGTATAACAGTTATAACAATGCTACCATCCGAAAAAAAAAAAAAAGGAAAGCAAGATTTTAATATGGGGTAAAGAAAGGGGAAGTAGATTGGGTACATGAGAGTTCTCTGGTATTCTGTGTGTGAGCTTGCTGTCACCTAAAATTCTTTGAAAATTAAATGAAAATTTGGAAGACACTGGAGAATGAGAGCGCAAAAGAGCCATGGCACAGACTGGACACCTGATAATGCAGTGATAAAAGGAATAAAAATAATAATAAAAATAATTTTAAATTTTTCCCCATATTTTGAATGTCCCAATCCATCAATTATATTTTATTTTTAGTTTTTTTTTTCTGAGTTTCCATATATTTTATCTCTTGCATTTAAGCTTATCATTTTTATTTCATTTTTCTATTAATTGTATTAGGTTAATATAAGGGCTTAATCTTCAAGGAAGTTTTAGATCAAAGAAGGGTTACAATGGGGCCTGCAGAGGATCATTGGTAGGGCATGTCTGGAATGGGGGATTCATAAGAGGAAGCTCATCTGAATATACATGAAAGATATATAAAATTGTTCAAATGATCAAGGGATGGGGCAGTCATCGTGGGTAGACCATGACTCAATAAATGAGAGAATACTGAAATCCCAGCCTGGAGAGCTCTGCCACATTCTCCACAGGAGCAGCAACAGTCCCCTGAGTGCAGGCAGTGTCTGGCAAAAGAGGATGGTTCACTGATGGGTTCTTGTTTTTTATGACTAGCCTTATGAGTCTTTGCTCTTGTAATTGAAACTTAGCTTACTGTTATGGGGTGCCTAAGGGTTATCACCTGAGAGCCTCCTTGTTGCTCAAATGTGGCCTCTCTCTAAGCCAAACTCAGCATGTGAATGCATTGCCTTCCCCCCAGCATGGGGTATGACTCCTGGGGATAAGCCTCCCTGGTAATGAGGGATTAATACCAAGTGCCAACTGGCAATACAACTGGAGAAAGACCTTGAATAAACAGGGGGAAAAGTAAAGACAAATGAGTTCATGTGGCTAAGTAACTTCAAAGAGTGTTGGGAGGTCATCCCAGAGGTAACGCTTATGCACACCTCAGTAGGATCTCATAGAACACCAAAGTGGATATCACCCCACACAGTTGGGCTCCTTAGGGCTCTGGAGACACACAAGTTCTTTATAATGGGGGATAGCTCCAAAGATTGATGCCTTATCAGTGGGCTCTACTTTGGAAATTGTGTTCCTGAGAGTGACAGAGTTGGACTCATATAAGTCCTCCGTGCACATGGTCCATCAGTCCCTTCTATTCAAACCTATATGTGATACTGGAGTTTGTAGGTATACTTCCAGAGATTGGAGCCTCTGGTCTGCCCATGTGCCAGTTGTGCCTGGAATCTTAGTGGAGCTGCAACTCCTACTCTACAGCTCAATGGACTCAGCCAAGTCACCTGGTGAGGAGACGATGATGGACAATGGCCATCCCAGGGAATGGAGAGAGCCTGCAGCTGCAGTCAGGATAATCCCATCCACCATATCCATGGGATATAAGCCCCCTTTCACTTGGAGGTTGAGTGGACATCACCATCCCAGACTCCTCAGGATTGTTGGAAGAGCTATGGACTAAAGTGGACTTAATAGTATTCTGTTGTAGACATATTGTGACTCAAGCAATGGAAAAAATTATAACAGTGAGGTGGAGCCCTTGGCCACTAGATGCTTTTGGGGCAGGGAAGGGAAAAGCAGTTCTAATACAGGGGCTTTTTCAGGACTTGGTAATTATCCTGAGTGACATTACAATGACAGATATAGGCCATTTTACATCAGCATATACCATACATAACTGTGTGGGAGAGAGTGTGGTCTACAATGTGAACTATGGTCCATGCTTAGTGCGAAAGCCCTAGGATGTGTATATCTATTGCAGGTCAGTGTGCCACACTAATGAAAGATGTTTATGTGGGATTTTATGGGAGGTGTGGGAGGTGGGGAACATGGGAATACCTGTAATTTTTGTGTAACATTTATGTAATGTAAGCATCTTTTAAAATACATATATATAACATTTATGTAAGCAAATGTGCATATATATCATTTTACAAATATTGGTTTGCATTGGGAAAATTTGATTTTTACCCAAAATAATTAAAAAAAAGAGAAAGACAAACTATATGTTTGATATGCAGCCATGGAAATTCTATTTCAGAATGTCATGGCTCCCTCAAATATGAAAATAACCTCCCTTTCCCTCATCTCTAGCTCATCATTGCTAGGCTAAGAAAAAGTAACCCTTTTTCCTTCTAGATACCACAATGAAACCAGGGGCCTCATGTCTGAATTATTCATTAAAAAAACAGGAGAAATATTTTTTCACTTATAGAATATTGATGATCCAGAGGAGAACAAGAAGCCCTGTGAGAAGTTGTGTAGAGGGAAGGATGGATTTATCTACAGTAAATTTGGGAACACAGAGATGGAAGAATGATAGGCAAGTGTCCCAAATAAGGCATTGTAAAATTTCTTACTATAGAAATATGGGGTATATTGAAATATGTACTCAAAGTAGACATATTCTTGTTCCACATTGACTATTGTAGAAAAGATCTCATGAAAATGTTATTTTTAAATTGTGACCCAAATGAATGAGGTTGAGTCTCATTCCAGGTTACTAGACTACTATATAAGCATAATAAATTCAGATGTAAAAATAGAAACTGGAACCCAGAGTAAGAAAAAACACTGGGATGATGGAGTGAATGTAGCTCAATTGGTTGAGTGCCTTCTTCTCATGTACAATGCCCCATGGTAGATCGCCAGTGCCTCATAAAACAAACAAACACAAGTGGAAGAGCCAATTCTTATTGGTGAGCAGATGTAACTCAGTGGTTGAGCATCAGCTCACATAAAAGGTCCTGGGTTCATTCCCCAGTACCACCTAAACCATAAACAGTGGGAAGACACTCGACTGAATGCAAAGACAGAAGTCAAGGGAAACATGATGAGAAAGCAGAAGATACCACCATGTTATGTGATGCACGTATACAAACAAATAAACCCTTGACTCACAGGCAGCCAGTTCGAGAATGTTAAGTTTCAATTACAAGAGCAAAGACTCATAAGGCTAGTCATCAATAACAAGAACCCATAAGTGGACCACCGTTTTTTGCCAGACACTGCCCCTGCACTCGGGGGACAGTTGCTGCTCCCTTGGAGAATGTGGCAGAGCTCTCCAGGCTGGGAATACAGTATTCACTCATTTATTGAATGATTGTCTCCATACCATGACCATGCCCCAACCCTTGATCATTTGAACAATTTTATATATCTTTCATGTATATTCAGATGAGCTTCCTCCCATGTATCTCCCATCCCATACACCCCCCACCAATGATCCTCTGCAGCCCTCATTGTAACCCTTCTGTGATCTAAAACTTCTTTGAATAAGAAGCCCATATAATAACCTAATACAATTAATAGGAAAATGATATAATAATGATAAGCTTAAATGCAAGAGAGAAAATATATGGAAACTCAGAAAAAAAAACAAAAATAAAATATAATTAATGGTTTGGGACATGAAAAAATGGGAAAAAGCAAAAAAAAATTTTTTTAATAATTTTTTTTTCCTCTTATCACTGCATTATCAGATTTCCAGTCTGTACCATGGCACCTTCCCCATCTCATTCCCCAGTGTCTCCAAATTTTCATTTAATTTTCAAAGAAGTTTTATGTCACAGCAAAGTCACACACAGAATACTAGAGACTCTTATATACCCAACCTCCTTTCCCTTTCCTCAACCCGTATTAAAACATTTTTTGGGGGTGGGTGGGGGGTGGGGGATGGTAGCATTGTTATAACTGTTATACAGATAGTGAAACATAGCTACTAAACAT
>JAQZBX010041053.1:0-22471 GCA_029593785.1 Cabassous unicinctus
TTCTTTCCATGTTACATTGACTAATTAACAGCAAAATGTTAAAGAAATTGGTGAGGACCCAAGATGGCAACAGAGTATGGAGGGTAGATTTTGGATGGATTGTGCCAGGCATGGGACTCAATAATAACACAGAGATTTCTGTTGTGGATGATGACTATGGTTAACAGTACAAATACAAGAACATTCTGCCACAAACTGTAACAAATGTACAATACCAATACATGGTGTTAGTAATAGGGTGGTTTATGGAAAAAACACAACAAATGTAAGCTAGACTATAGGTAGCAGTAAAATTTTGATGATGTATTTTTTTCATGTTTAAAAAATGTGCCATAACAATGCCAGGTGCTTGTCGTGAGGTGAAGTATGAGGGTCCTCTATGTTATACATAATTGATTTGTAAGCTCACAAATTTTCTGATGGAAAATAAATAATAATTATAATAATAATTTTAAAACATTATGCTATGTGATAGAAACTAGACACAAAGTACTGCATCTTGTAAGATTCAATTTATATAAAATATAAATATAAATGAATCTATAGAGACAGAAATAAATAAGTGGTTATGTAGGGCTTGAAATGGATAGAGAGACAGAGAGGTGACTGTTAAGTGGTAAAGGGTATTTCTTTTTGGAATAATGAAAATGTTCGAAAATTGATTGTAGTGATTAATTCACAACTCTGTGATTATATTAAAGCCACTGATTGTGCACTTTAGATGGACTGCATGGTATGTGACTATATCTCAATAAAACTGCATTAAAATGTTATAGAAATTATACAAAGTTTTATCAGCAATTTTCATTACTACTATTTGCATTTTACATTTTCACAAGCAAGAACCTATTTTATTCCTACTTCTCTCTCTTACATTGTTGTTGCTATGCACTTTAAATTCTTTTTTTTATTTTTCATTATTAAAGATGTTTGGAGCTGTCAATCCAAGCCTCTGATGACCACAAGAAAGCTAGCATCAACCCCAGTGCTGATATGCTTTCAGGCACTCAGGAAAAGAACTTATTGTTTTAATAGAGCTCTGCAGCATTATTATAAGTAAATGGACAATTTGAATGAATATCTTTCAAAAATTGAAAGTACCTCTTGGAAACTGTAGTAACCACTCTACTGCAGGAGCTAGGTATAAGTGTCTTCTATATGTTTTGCACCTATTAAATTATTTAACCCTTATAGAAACCCTAAAATGTAGATAGTTTTATAATTTGTTTTAAAGGTGATTATACATGCGAGGCAGGCACTCAAACCACTGAGCTACCCCCACTAATTGTTCAATGCTCAAGACAAAGAGAAAATACAGAAAACAGCAAGAGAAAAGAGAAGCATCACATACAAGGGAAGCTTGATAAGATTAAGTGCTGACTTCTCATCTAAAACTGTAGAGGCAAGAAGGCAATGGTGTGACACAGTTTAGGTGCTAAAAGAACACAACAGCAGATTTGAACAGGCAGAGGAAAGAATTAGCAATGTGGAAGATAGTACATAAGAAATCAAAGAGATAACAGATCAGAAATCCACTTTACACCGAGAGATTCAAGAAAGCTGAAAGTGAAGGGATGGAGAACAATTTTACAAGCAAACAATAACCAAAAAAGAGCAGGAGTAGCAATACTAAAAATGGGCAAAACAGACTTTAAATGTAAAACTATGGTAAAAGACAAAGATGGACACTATATATTAGTAAATGGGGTAATCTTTCAAAAGAAAGAACAATCATAAACATTTATGCATCTGACCAGGGTCCCTCAAAATACATAAGGCAAACACTGGAAAAACTAAGTGGAGAAATAGGTCACTTTAAAATTATAGTGGGGGACTTTAATACACCATTATCACTATTAACAGAACATCTCAACAGAGAATCAATAAAGAAACAAAGACTTTGAATAATACATTAGAGAATCTGGGCCTAATAAACATATACAGAACACTTCACTGAAATACAACAGGATATACATTCTTCTAGAGTGCACATGAATCATTCTCCAAGATAGACCACATGCTAAGCCACAGAACAACTCTCAATGAATTCAGAAACATTGAACTTATACAAAGTAATTTTTCTGACCACAATGGAATGAAGCTGGAAATCAGTAAGGGATAGAGAACCAGATTAGGCACAAAGATATGGAAGTTAAAGAACACAGTCTTAACAAACAGTGGGTCAAGGAGGACATCTCAAAAGAAATCAGTAACTAGCTTGAAATGAATGAAATTCACACCACCACATATCAAAACCTATGGGATGCAGCAAAAGTGGTACTGAGAGGGAAATTCATAGCCATAAATGCATATATCAATAAAAGAAGAAAGAACTAAAATCAAAGACTTAACTACACACTTGGAGGAATTAGAAAAAGAACAACAAACTTACCCCAAACTAGCAGTAAGAAGGAAATAACAAAAATTAGAGCATAACCAAATGAAATTGAAAATAAGAAAGCACCAGAAAAAACAAACAAAACCAAAAGCCTGTTCTTTGCAAAGATCAATAAAATTGGCAAATCCTTAGCTAGAATAACAAAGAAAAAAAAGAGATGATTCAAATACACAAATAAGAAATGAGGAAGGGAATATTACCACTGAACTCACAGAAATAAAGAATATCATAAGAGGGTACCTTGAAAAATTATATGTCAACAAGATAGACAATTTAGAGGAAATGAACAAATTCCTAGAAACACACAAGCAACCTTCATTGATGAAAAAAGAAATTGATTAGCTCAACAGAAGAATCAAAAGTAATGAGATAGAATCAGTCATCAATAACTTCACAACTAAGAAGAGCCCAGGACCAGACAGCATCACAGGTGAATTCTACCAAACATTCTGGAAAGAAGTAACACCAATCCTGCTTAAATTCTTCCAAAAAAATAGAAGTGGAAGGAACATGATCTAACTCATTCTATGACACCAATATCACCCTAATACCAAAGCCAAATAAAGACACCACAAAAATAAGAAAACTATAGACCAATCTCCCTAATGAACCTAGATGCTAAAATCTTCAACAAAATAATTTCTAATTGTATTCAACAACACATCAAACAAATTATGCACCATGACAAAGTAGGCTTCATCCCTGGCATGCAACAATGTCTCAATATAAGAAAATCAAACAATATTATAAACCACAGAAACAAATTGAAAGAAAAAATAACATAAGCATCTCTATAGATGCAGAAAAAGCATTTGACAAAGCACAACATTGTTTCCTGATTTAAAAAACACTACAAAAAATAAGCGTGGAAGAAAACTTCCTCAACATGATAAAGGATGTATATGAAAAATCCACAGCAAACATCCTATACAATGGTGAAAGCCTAAAATCTTTCCCTCTAAGATCAGGAACTGGACTAGGATATCCACTATCACCACTGTTATTTAGCATTGTGTTAGAAGTACTTGCTAAAGCACTTAAGCAGGAAAAGATTTTAAAAGGCATCCAAATTAGAAAGGAAGAAGTGAAAACTTCACAATTTGCAGACAACATGATCCTATAGATAAAAATCCCTGAGAAATCTACAACAAAGCTTCTAGAGCTTATAAATGAATTCAATAAAGTCTCAGGTTATAAGATCAATATGCAAAAGTCAGCAGCATTTCTATACACCAATAATGAGCAATCGGAGGAGGAAATCAGGAAAAAATATATCATTTACCATAACAACTGAAAGAATCAAACACCTAGGAAGAAATTTAGCTAAAGATGTAAATGACTTATATGCAGGAATTACCCAACACTGTTCAAGGAAGTCAAAGAAGACTTAAATAAATGGAAGAATATTCCCTGTTCATGGATAGGAAGACTAAACATCATCAAGATGTCTATCCTACCCAAACTAATCTACAGATTTAATGCAATCTCAATAAAAATTAACACTGTATTTTTTAATGAATTGCAAAAACTAACTACAAAATTTATTTTGAATGGTAAGAGGTCCTGAATCACCTAAGACATATTGAAAAAGAAAAATGAAGCTGGAGTAATCACATTACCTGACTTTAAAACATACTACAAAGCTACATTGGTCAAACCTCCATGGTATTGGCACAAGGATAGACATACTGACCTATGGAATTGAATCAAGAGTTCTGATATAGATCCTCACATATACAGTCATCTAATATTTGACAAGGCCACCAAATCCACTCAGTTGGGAGAGAATGGCCTCTTCAACAACTGGTGCTTGGAGAACTGGATATCCATGTCTAAAAGAATGAGAGAGGAACAATACCTCACATCTTATACAAAAATTAACCCAAGATGGATGAAAGTTCTAAATATAAGAGACATGACCATAAAGACCTTGGAAGATTATGGAGTCTATTATTGTTCATATATAAAGAAATCCTAAATCTCAAAAATAAAAAGACAAACAGCCCATTTAAAAAATGGACAAGGGATTTGAAAGGACATTTCTTCAAAGAAGAAATGCAAATGGCTAAAAAGCACATTAAAAGATGCTCAACATCACTAAATATTAGGGAAATGCAAATCAAAACTGCAATGAGATACCATCTTATACCCATTAGACTGGCAGGTATTAAAAACACAGAAGACTGTGAGTGTTGGAGAGGATGGGGAGGAATGGGTACCCTCATCCACTGCTAGTGGGAATATAGAATTGTGCAGTCATTGTGGAGGACAGTTTGACAGTTCCTCATAAAGCTTACTATAGATCTTCCATATGATCCAACAATTTCACTGCTAGGTATATACCCAGAAGAACTGAAAGCAAGGGCACAAACAGACATATGCGCACCAATGTTCACAGTGATAATTTTCACTATAGCCAAAAGTTGGAATCAACCCAAATGCCCATCAACTAATGAATGGAAAAACAAAATGTGGTATATAAATTCAATGGATTATTACTCAGCTGTAAGAAGGAATTCAGTGCTAACACCTAGGCAACATGGATGAATCTTGAGGACCTTATGTAGAGTGAAGCAAACCAGGCATTGAAGGACAAATATTACATGACCTCACTGTTATAAATTAAGCAATCTGAGCAGACTCACAGAGCTAGAGTCTGGAAGATACGTTTACAAGAAATAGAAAGGGAGAAGGTTGTGAGCCAATGCCCATACCAGCAAAATCTATTACAATGTTGAAGGTTGTAGTTGTGCAGTGAAGGGACATGATAGGGTATAGTGATAATATTTGGTTGGGTGGTGAAAATTTGATGGTGGGCAGGGTGGGGAGTGTGGGTCATCCATGGAACTGAAGGGAAGGTTGGGGGAAGGAGCATGTGAACCCTGGGGATTGTTTGGTACATCATTGAAATTACAATGTTGGGAATGCCCATTTGCAATATGACAAGGAAGGTTTACTGTTTTAGTGTGTTGAATGGGGGCATTCAGGACAGGGCAAACCTGGGGCAGGTTTCTAGGGAGTCTGTGAGTGATCATTTCAGCATAGTGTATTGCATCAGTGGGTAGAGACCCACATAGGAAGCGGGAAGGTGTTGAACGCTCATCCGAGGGAGGTCCCCTATGTTCTCAAATAGAGGGATGGCAGCCACTTGACAGCATTGACAGTGCCAATAGGGGAGTGCTGAACAATGTGTCAAGCCCTCAGTGAAGATGCAAGTAATTATGAATCTTGTCCTTCAAGCAGTGAAGCCTGGTAGTTGCCATGGGCCCAAAGAGGATGAGGATGGAGGAATAAAATAGATGGAACAGGGGGCATTGTGCAGGTGATGGAAGTGTTCTGCATGATCTTGCAAAGGTGGATACGGGCCACGTTAAATTATATCAGATCTTATCAAAGTATATGGTCCAAAATGTAAACCATAATGTGAACCATTGACAATGGTTAGTAGCTATGTTTCAATATTTGTGCATCAATTGTAAGAAATATACCATCCACATATAAAAGTTTATTGATGGGGGAAAGGGGAAAAGGGGGAGGATGTTAGGTATATGGGAATCCCCTGTATTCTGTACATGACTCTACTGTGACCTAAAACTTCTTTGAAGAAAAAGTGAAAAGATAAAACAGTAAGACACTGGGGGAATAAATGGAAGAAAATGTCACTGTATATACAGGACAACAGTATTATAGTGATGAAAAGCAAAATGTAAAAAAAAAAAGTTTTTTTCTTCAAATATTTTTTCATTATTTTTTAATATTCCAACTTTTAGAAATATTATTCTATTGTTACTTTTTATTAATTCTTTCTGTATTTTACTTCTTATGTATAAAACTACCATTACTATTTCATTTTCTTATTAATTGTACGTGGCTATTTTATTAGCTTCATTTTTAATGGAGATTTAGATCACAGAGGGGTTACAACTGTGACAGGGGATGATCATTGGTGTAGGGTGTCAGTGAGGGGGGATACATGGGAGGAAGTTCACCTGGACATACATATAAAGCATATAAATATGTTCAAATGCTCATGGGGCATTGTCACAGTGGGTGGAGATTCACACAATAACCACAAAATATCAAATTCCCATCCAGGTGAGCTCTGCCACATTCTCTAATGGAACACCAAGAATGCTCCAAGTACAGGGACAATGACTTGTGAAGGAGGATGGTCCATTGAAGGACCCTTGATATTGATGACTATAATTATGAGCCTTTGCTCTTGAAATTGAAACTTAGCCTAGTGACATAGGATGCATAAGAGTTACCTCTGGGGAGCCTTCTTGTTGTTCAAATGTGGCCTCTCCCTAAGCCAAACTCAGTTTATAAAAGCAATAACTTCCCTCCAGCATGGGACATGACTCCCGGAGATGAGCCTCCCTAGCACCAAGGGGTTGCTATCAAGTATCAACAAGCAATGCATCTGGAAAAAACAAATAAATAAACAAAACACCTTGACCAAAAAGGTGAAAAGCTAAAGACAAATGAGTTTTTATAGCTAAGAGAATTCAAAGTGTCGAGAGGTCATCCCAGAGGTAGCGATTATGCACATCTCAACAGGATCTCATTGACAGCCAAAGTAGATATGCCCCCAAATAGTGAAATTCTCAGGGATATGGAGACATCTATACACTACAGTCAGGGCAGATCACTCAGGAATTTGGCCCCTTGTCAGTGGGCCATAATCTGGTATTTATGCTCCCCAGTGTGACTTAGTTAGACTCAGCAGTGGTTTCCCTATGCATGACTCTTCTGTCCTATTAGAATCTATAATTTGTTCTAGAGTTGATAGGTGTGCATCCAAGAGACGTACATCTTTGGGCTGTCCATATGCCAGCTGAGCCCTGAATCTCAACAGAGTAGCAACACCTACTCTCCAGTTCAATGGACTCACCCAGGACTACTAATGGGAAGGAGAGGATGGACAAACAACATACCAAGGACCTGAGAGTGCCTACAACTGCAAGCAAGAGAGTCCCATCTATCAGATGTATGCAATTGAAGTTCCCCCTCAATTAATGGTGGAGTGGGCATCACCATCCCAGAGTCTTCAGGATTGGAAAATAAACTATGGACCAAAATAAATTTACTAGTATTCTACTATAGACTACTTGTGATTCTAGCAATGGAAGAAATACCATTGTTGTGGAGGCTATGACCCATGGATGTTCTGGAGTTTGGGAGAAGGAAGAACAGGTATAATAGGGGGCATTTTTAGAAATTGGAAATCATCTGAATGACATTACAATGACAGATACAGGCCATTATATATCTGGCCATTATCTACAGTGTTGAATGGGAAAAAGTGTAAACTACAATGTAAACTATAATCCATGCTTAGTGGCAATGCTACAAAATGTGTATATCAATTGCAATGAATGTACACAGTGATGAAAGATGTTGCTAAAGTGGGAAAATGTGGGAGGTGTGGGGAGCGGGGCATATGGTAATCCCCTTTATATTCTCTGTAACATTTATGTAATCAAAGTATCTTTTAAAAAATAAAAAAAAAAAGGTGGAAAAAGAAAAACCATTCAGAAAAGAAGAGAAATCAACACATGGAGATAAAGCAAAATTGTATTAGTGGTGTAAGCCGAGTCTGAGACTTTTCAAGTGTTTATTTTGAAAACAAAACTTTTTTCATTCAATGAGCATAATAACCCTGTTATGTCTAAAGTGTTTTGCCTAAGATCACAGTTAGTACATAATGGAATTCAGAAACAACTCAGGCAATCTGACTTTAGCAACTGAACTCTTAACTAAGAGATATAATTTTTATACTAGATTAATACCCATTCTAAGTAAAATAAAAAATCCAAAAAGACATGCTCACAAATGATAAGTGATTCTGAAAAAGACAAATTTTCAGAAAGCCAGTGCATAAAATTATACAATTTTGTGGGCAATAAATTTCTTAATAAAAACAATAAGAATATAATTTTATTACTATTAATCTAGTGAGATGAGATAACTTCAAAAGAAGACCTGTTATTTATATGCATAATAGATTTTTTTCAAAATAATCAGCACTGAAATATGAGCCGTGCTTGTGCCCGTGCATATGAATGTATTACCTTCCTCCCACTGTGGAACATGACTGCTGGGGATGAGACTCCCTGGCACTGAGGGATTACTACCAAGAGCCAACTGGCAATACGACTGGAAAAAGACCTCAAAGAAAAGGGGGAAAAGGTAAAGACAAATGAGTTCATATGGCTAAGAGATTTCAAAGTGAGTCCGGAAGTCATCCCAGAGGTAACACTTATGCACATCTCAGTAGGATCTCATAGGCTTCCAAAGTGCCTACCACCCCAAATAGAGGGGCTACTGAGGTCTTTGGATACACCCAAGTTCCATGTCAGGGCAGATAGTTCCGGAGTTTGGTGCCTTGCCAGTGGGACCTACTTTGGAATCTGTGCTCCTGAGAGTGACAGAGTTGGACTCAAATATGTCTTCCCTGCATATGGTTCATCTGTCCCTTCTATTCAAACCTATATGTGGTTTTGAAGTTGTTAGGTGTACATACAGAGACTGGAGTCTTTGGGCTGTCCATGTGCCAGTTAGGCCCAGAACCTCGGTGGAGCTGCAACTCCTACTCTACAGCTCAATGGACTCACCCAGGACACCTGGCAGGGAGATGATGATGGACAATGGCCATCCCAGGGAATGGAGAGAGTCTGCAGCTGCAGGCAGGAATTCCCATCCATCTTATTCATGGGATATAAGCCCCCTCTCACTTGGAGGTGGCGTGGACATCACCCTCCCAGACTCCTCAGGATTGGGGGAAGAGCTGTGGACTAGAGTGGACTTATAGACATATTGTGATTCAAGCAATGGAATAAATTACAATATTAATGTGGAGTCAGTGGCCACTGGATGCTCTGGGGCCAGGGAGAGGGAAAAGCACTTATAATACAGGGGCTTTTTCGGGGCTTGGGAATTATCCTGAGTGACATTGCAATGACAGATATAGACCATTTTATATCATCATATAACATGCAGAACTGTGGGGGAGAGAGTGTGGTCTACATTGTGAACTATGGTCCATGTTTAATGACAAAGCCCCAGGATGTGTATATCCATTGCAGGTGATGTGCCACACTACTGAAGGATGTTTATGTGGGAGGTTGTGGGAGCTGTGGGAGGTGGGGCATATGGGAATCCCTATAATTTTTGTGTAACATTTTTGTAATATAAGTATCTTTAAAAAAAAATAAATCAGTAAAAGAAATAAAATAAAACAAACAAACAAAATAAATAAATAAATATCTTCAATTTATCTTGTAGTTTTGTTATAATAAATATATATTTATATTTAAAAAAATATATGGATTCAGTATGCACTTTTGCAATTACACTTACTGAAAATTTCTGGAAGATATTCAAGAAACAAAGTGTTTTTTTTCTGGTGATTAGGATTATTGATTCAGTGAACTGGGATAGAGATTTTTATATTTCTTCTCATATTTTTTTGTTTATCTTGGATATTTTATCATAATAATAAGTGTATGAAAAGGTAAAAGTGTATGTTAATATTGAAAATAATTTGACAACATATCTAGTACAGTGAAAATGCTAGCACGTGGGGAAACAATATTGCATTTTGGATATTACGGCAAAATTGTTTATAGAACTGTTAATAATGAGAGTGAAAATTGAAGACAATGTAAAATTAACAAATGGATAAATAAATGCTTTTATAAAATATATACATTATCACATCATTAAATTTATAATTAAATATGGATATTATAACATTATAGAAAGATAGCTTTTAATAATTCTAATTGAAAATCAGAATATTAAATAGTAATTTAATATTATTTCCATTTTATAAACTATATATAGATATATACAAAACTATATACGAACCCGGATCTGACAGAAAAATCATAAAACGGTGTGTTGGAATTATAAGAACTTTTTTTCAAATCATGTTTTAAAAATAAATATTTAGAGGAACTCAAGATATAAAGGGACACATATGAGTACAGCATAATTCAGGTTATTAGAATATTGGAAATTGTATACCAGTATAAATTCAAAAGCAGATAAATTCAATATTCTATGTTTAATGTGATTAATGGGATAAATTGAAGAGTAAGTTAAAGAATAATTTCACTCTGTTATGAAAACTTCAAAGTATTATACATACATATGTTTTGTCAGGGCCATCACTATAGCTGAGATATTCTGACAAAGGAAAAGGTAGACAAAGTGGAGCCTTTTTAAAGCATATTCCACCCAATAATTCAAGTCGTCAGGTATAAAAAGACCCAAGAATCAGCAAATTAAATTGAACATTTTTTCTTTAGGAGGGATTCTTTATCAATATTAGTGCTTTGTTTTATTGGAATAGTGGTTTTGAAATTTCAAAGCACATAGATAAATATGTAATGCATAAAATATATGTTTGTATGTGTGAGTGTATGTATGGGTATAGAATCATCTCTTTTTTTAATTCTTACAGAAACTCCCAATAAAGTAGGTAGTGTATCTTCAATTACTTTTTCAAAGCAATTTAATCAGTTGCTCAAGGAAAAATAATCTTTGCATTTATCAATTTTGGAAGGAAAATTTTCTAAAAGACATTGCCTTTTGTTCTAAAATGCAAATTTATTGGTCCAATGCAATGAGTTTCTGAATCAATAGATCAATCTTGGAGAGGTGTGGTCATTTGTAATTTATAAGGATTCATATGGGATTCTGATATGCACCAAAGTCAGTTAAAGGTAACACAGCATGGAGCAGAACAAAGGAATTCAGAGTTTAGGACACTGATCTTCCTAAGTTCTCACTTCTTTTCTTCTCTCTAAAGATTGAACATTGTTTCACTGAATTCTAACTATAGCTACTGATATGGCAATGAAAAAGAGTGTGGGTGAATTCATTCTGCTTCAGATGACATAGAATTCTGGGAAACAGAAAGCAATGTTTGCAGTTTCTTTATTTTTTATCTTGTGATACTATTAGGAAAATTTCTCATTTTGGTTTTAGTTAAGACAAGCTGGATCATTGGGTATCTCATGTGCTTCTTTCTATTCTTCCTGTCTTTGATGATGCCTCTTCTCTACAACCATGATCCCAGAGTGATTATGGAGGTCCATGATAAGAGAACACCATTTCCTATAATGAGAACTTGACTCAGGTCTTTGAAGCCCATTAATTTTGTAGCATGGAGATCTCTGTGCTCATCTCATGTCCTTTGATCATTATGTGAGCATAGGAAGACACTATGGTAATGACCATCTGAACCGGTGTGTCTGGATTGTGTTCATGACCTGGCTCAGATAGGATCTTGTATCCATTCTTTAATACAACTTATCCTAACTTTGAGATTACCCTTCTGTGGCCCCACTATTTCTTTGATTTGCAGCCTTTGATGAAAGTTGCCTATCTGGACACCTATGTTAAAAATTTGCTAGTTGTGTCCAATAATGGGACCAAATGCGTGGTGTGTTTCTTATTCCTTGATAATCTTTATGTAGTTATTTTGTGTTCTTGGAGAAACTGCAGTGCAAAAAAGGCAAAAATTCTCTCCACCAGTACCTCCTACTTTGTTGTAGTTGTCATCTGCTTAGTTCCATGTATATTCATACACGAACACCCACTAACCAGGTTTCCAATTTGAATCTGATAGAGTTGTTCACTGGATACCACATCTAAATAAGAAACAACTTTAAATGGAAGAGTTTAAAATAGGGCTGTAATTTATCTGAGAATAAATGTCAGAAAGATGTGAATCAACACCTGAAATAATAAAAACCTCAGTTGTAATCTATTCCACTTCTACAGTCCCAATGATTAAGTGTCCACAGTTAACTGCATTGAATAAAACCCTGGCATTGCTTTGCCAGAACCTGGAGTTCAGTTTGGTAATTCACTCATTCTGTTTACAGTGAATATTTATATTTCATGAGAATCCAGCCAATTCATTTCTGACCTTGAAGAAGCCTCTAGGAATCATTGACTTAGCTTCTTCACTTTGGGAAATTCAATAATCTCCTTCAAAACTACCCTCTCAAAAAGTTTCTGAAACATAAGTGGGAAGCTTGTTCATTGCCCTAGAGCTGAGAGTTAGCTTAGGATTCTTTGACTGGAAGATTTCATGTAGAGATCCATTCACTGCCTGTCTTATTTCCCACATCAAGGAAGCTTATGACATTAATGTACTATCTTTTTGAAAGAAAAGAGCTTTAGACTTGTAATTAATAGTTTGGATATTAAGCTCAGTTGTATTACTAATTAGCTGTGTGAACTTGAGTGAGGCATTTTCCTTCTTTTGGGCTCAATTCCACATATTTAAGGAGGATAAATAAAAATATTTAAATATTCCTTTTGTACTTTCTCTGAGCCAGGGAATTTTTCTTTTCATATGTTATTTCATATGTTATTGAGTATTTCTCTAAAAAGAGAAACTTTTTTAAAGCTAAGCCTTCTTATTTCCATTTAATTGTTGAGAAAGCACAAGCTCAAAGATTGCAAGTGACTTACAAAAATCCTTCCTCACAATTCTTCCAGTGCATATTTAAGAAAAAAGTTCAGGTGTTGGGACATAATTTTCAAAAAAAAGTTTGTTGAGACACATGGTACTACTGGTAGCCATTAGGCCATTCATTAAAAGTGCAAAAACTAGGAAATCCATTCATGCCATTCTCCCATCCCTATTTTGTCTCCCACCCCATGCAGACTTCACTTTATTCTCATTGAAGGTACATAGCAGGTATGATGTGCAAGGCACTTAATTCTTAGATCAGAGTAGTGGGTAGCAATATTGTCTCCCAGGTAAGAGAGACATTTTGTAAGGTAATCTGTCCCATCTTGACCAGCTTGCAACTGCATTTAAAGGCAAAAATTAAACACTCTTCTGTGTAAGTTGATATACTCTCATGCATGTCTTTAAAAATTAAAGGAAAACACAAAGGACAAGTATGAAAAAATTCTTTTACCTTTTACATCTCTTACTTGTCTTACATTTTATACTGGATTAAAAATACAATGAGAACATAATAGTGAGACATTAATATTAAGTATTTTTAAATAAATTATTATTACTAGTTACTTTTCACAATCAATAAATTGAAAATTGAAGAAGTGAAGAGACTTACGTTCAAGCCACAGCTAAATTGTGAGGACAGGACTCCCATATGTTTCATCTATGTGCAACTTTAACTGACTTCAAAGACTTCCTATCTCTAGAAGAGATGTGTTTAAACAAACCATATGGAGAAGGGAATGGTGTTTCCTCCCCTGCAATTCATAAAGTGTTGCAGTTTAATTAATTAGCCTCTTGGTTTGCTTTTGTCCTTGGACTATCCGAGCTGGGTAGCTCATTGGACGTTCCTTTGGGACTGGGTAGGGAGTAAGGATTTCCTTAGAGCTGATGATGCTGAAAGCTTGCATTAGGCATGGAAATCTCTTGTGGGATTACAATAAATATCCAATGTAGATTGGATACATTTGATTCATGCTTCTATAATGGAGAAACTGGGAAGAGAGCTGACCTAAGTGGCACTTTCCTTTAAGAGTAAGGGAATAGTTTCTTCCATAAAAATGTTTTCAGGAGCCATATTGAGAAACTTCTGGTTTTTTTTCATATGCCCCATACTGTGCTGTAGACCCTGTTGTTTTGTTTAACTCAAGCTTCTAGGAGGAACTGTGTGAAGTGTGGGCACAGACAGTCCCCTCTCTCAATGATCTCCCTACCCCCCATAACTTCTTGTGATAGAAAGCATTGTTAAATCACAATGAAATGCAATTTTCATGTTTTAGCAAGACTTCATATGATTCACCTCTAAGTAAATTAAAGATGAAGCTATGAATAATATACTTTTATAGAAGTAAACTATTTGCTTTTAAAAGGTCCATTTTTTCAGTCTCTGTGAAATATTTTCTTCCCATTGCCTCCTCAAGACTGATCGCATGGACTCTATGTTCAGTTTGTCCCATTCAAAATGATGGAGAAGCAAGATGGCATTCATTTAAGAGGGCACTCACCACCTCTCTTGCAAAAGACAGCTGAATGGGGACAGGATCAGCTGTTCTGGGAGCCCATGGAGTGATAGCCTTTGGGACATCGATCTGGAGGGAGCTGGACAGGGAGACAGATTGCTCAAGATAAAACTGTGAGTTTTTAGCCCTGAGCTGGAAATCATGGATGTAGGCGGCTAAGCCCCACCCTCAGGGCAAAGGGCTAAGGTGAGCCCTTACTCCCACTGGCAATTCAGCAAGAGGGAGCATTCTGCAAGAGTGGGAGGGTTCTGGCAAAAGGTGGAGAGGGGTTTCCCTTCTGTGGGTTTGGTTGCCTGGACCCCCTTAGAACTTTGGGGAGCACAGCAGCTGGTTTGAAGTGGCACCAGGCTGAGGGGAGAAGTGAATCTGCTGAGGAAGCCTCATTTACCTAACTTCCCTGGGATACAGAGGCTTGGCTTGAGAGAGGGCAGACTCAGGCAATTTTATAATTCTACACTGAGGACTATCAGAATTTCAACTCCCCTAAGGGAATCAGGCAGTGGGAAGTGCTTAATGTTTCCACAAGTCTATTTAGGGTCCCCTGGGAGGAAGGGGGTGGTCTAGAAAAGGCTTGTAAATCATTTCAGTGAGGTGAACTTGGTTGTCTGTACCCCCTTAGAGCTTTGGGGAGCACACCAGCTAGCTTGGAGTGACATCAGGTTGAGATGAGAGGCGAATCTGCTGAGGAAGCCTCATTTACCTAACTGCCCTGGGATACAGAGGCTTGGATTGAGAGAGGGCAGACTCAGCCAATTTAATAGTTCCACACTGAGGACTATCAGAATTTCAACTCCCCTAAGGGAGTTAGGCAGTGGGTAATGCTTAATAAGTTTCCACAAGCCTATTTCTTGTCCCCTGGGAGGAGGGGGTGGACTAGAAGAGGTTTGTAAACCATTTCAGTGAGGTAAACTCAGTCATCAGGGTCCCATTTGAATTTCAAAAAGGAGCTCCTGACCAGGAGAGGAGAGGGGAGATCTGCTCATACAGCCTGTTGAATCCTGCTGCCACAGGAGAATAAAAACTTCCCAGGGGAAAGTGACTAAATAGTTTTCTGAAGAGCTAACTGACCCAATTAGTAAGTTAAATAAGTGGAGGTATATCTGCCTTGAATATATGAGGTCCCTAGTTCGATTCCTGGCTCCTCTAAGGGTAGTGATTCACCAGGATATCTAACATCCAGATGATACTGTAGGACAGGGAAAACATAGACATTATTTTTGTACAAACTTCTTTTGGGTCCTTTATTTCTCAAAAAAAAAAAAAAAAAGACGTTACTTAAAAAAATTAACTTACTTTAGTTGCTAAAATCTGCTTCAAAACCTACAGAGAGAAGCCTACAGGGTAATTGATTGATGAACACAGGCAGACTGAGAGGCTCCCCAAGGTCCCAAGAAGGAATGCTGTTCTTCCTTAGCTTTGTTTGAAAGCTTGCTTGTGTGTTTGTTTTTTGTTTGTTTGTTTCTTGCTTTTCTTTCCTCTTTCCTCCCCCCATCTTTTTTTTTTTTTTAGATTAGGTGTTGTTAGCTTCTTTCTTCTTTGCTATGCTTCTTCTTCCTTGATATCCCATTTTCTGTGTATATTGATTTTGTCTACTAACACTCTCTCTTTTCCTTCCTTCATCTTTCTATATTTTGCTTTCTGTTGTGGTTCTGACATTCCAACTTTTTTCATTTGTCCTCAACTTTACTGGTTTCAATTTTAATCTCGTCTATTCTGTTTTATTTTTTTTAATTAACTTTTTCATTTCAGCACTTTCTTTACTCTTTCACTCTCTCCTCATCATTCTGGCCTTTTAAATCATTCTATATATTTTTCTCTATTTGATTTCCCATTCCATTGTGGGTAATCCACTTTTTTTCCCCATTTACTCTTCACTGCTTACATGAGTTAAATATTCATTTTACTAAGTCTTATTCGGCCCATCTTCCAACTTTTATTATTATTACTATTATGTTTTTTCCTATCTAACCTCTTTTGATTTCTCTGACCCTAACTTTTTTCCTTAAAGGGAACATAGAAAACAGCAAGGAAATAGAACAAGAAGAGCAAAGTGTCAAAGAGAAAACTTAACACACACAAAACCACCACCTAAATAAAACTCTAGAGCAGAGAGAGAAGCTGAACAACTGAATAAACCCATCAAAATAAAATGATGACCAGAGGGCAAAAAAAAATTACAAACCATACTGAGAAACAGGAAGACATGGACCATTCCAATGAACAAACTAAAAACCAGGAAGAGATGCAGAATATTGAACAACTAATCAAAGCTGTCCAAACAAATATCATGGACCAAATTAATGAAGTGAAGGAAGAGATTAAAGATATAAGAAGACACTGGGAGAACATACTGAAGAAATTGTAAACATACATAAAAATGTAACGGATATGATGGTGATCAATGGCACAATCCAATAAATCAAAAAGATGTTGGATTCACATAACAGCAGATTTGAAGAAGCAGAAGAAAGAATTACTGATATGGAAGACAGTACATCTGAAATCAAACAGTTAGTAGAACAGAGAGATAAAAAGATAGGAAAAATCCAGCAGGGACTTAGGGTTTTAACCAACAACACAAAATGCACAAACATACACATTATAGGCATCCCAGAGGAAGAAGAAAAGGGAAAGGGGACAGAAGGAGTGTTGAAGGAAATAATGGCTGAAAACTTCCAACCTTTTTGAGGGAGGTGGACGTACATGTCCAGGAAGCACAGTGCACCCCAAAAAATATAAATCTCAACAGACCTACTCCAAGCCATATACTTGTCAAAATGTCCAAAGTTCAAGACAAAGAGAAAATACTCAAGGCAGCAAGAGAAAAGAGAACCATCACATAAAATGTAAGCTCAATAAGATTTAGTGCTGATTTCTCATCTGAAACCATGGAGGCAAGAAAACAGTGGTATGACATAGATAGGGTAATAAAAGAGAAAAACTTCCAGCCACAAATTCTCTATCCAGCAATGCCAGCATTCAAAAATGACGGAGAGTTCAAAATATTTACAGATAAACAGAAATGAAGAGAGTATACCAATAAGAAACTTGCCTTTCAAGAAATTCTAAAGGAAGTTCTACAGGTTGAAAGGGAAAAAAAACAGGAGAGAGAGAGAGAGAGTTGGAGGAGAGTGTAAGAACAACTAAAAAGACAAAAAGAGAAATAAAAGCAACATACGACATACATAAACTTAAAGAAAATATGGCTGATGTAAGAAATTTATTGAGAATAATAATACTGAATGTTAATGGATTAACTCACCAGTCAAGAGACACAGATTGACAGAATGGATAAGGAAATATGACCTATCTATATGTTGTCTACAAGAAACCCACCTCAGACCAAGGGATTCAAGAAGGCTGAAAGTGAATGGCTGGAAAATTATTTTACAAGCAAACAATAACAAAAAAAGGGCTGGAGTAGCTATACTATTATCACACAAAATAGACTTTAAAGGCAAACTATTGTAAGAGACAAAGATGGACACTATATATTAGTGAAAAGGGTAATCTTTCAAGAAGAAAGAACAATCATAAACATTTATGCACCTAATCAGTGTGCATCAAAATACATGAAGCAAGCACTGGAAAAACTAAGTGGGGACCTAAATGCCTTCACAATTATAGTGGGGGACTTTAATAAACCATTATCACCATTAAACATAACATCTAGACACAGTAATAAAGAAACAAAGACTCTGAATAATACCTTAGAGGAGCTGGACCTAATAGACATATAAAGAATGCTACACCCAAATACAGCGGGATATACATTCTTCTTGAGTGCAAATGGATCATACTCCAAGATAGACCACATGCCAGGCTACAGAACAACTCTCAAAGAATTCAGAAAGATTGAGATTATACAAAGTAATTCCTATGACCACAATGGAATGAAATTGGAAATCAATAAGAGCCAGAGAACCAGATTAGGCACAAAGATATGGGAGTTAAACAACACACTCTTAGACAAACAATGGGTCAAGGAGGAAATCTCAAAAGAAATCAGTAACTACTTTGAAATGAGTGAAAATTACAACACAACCTATAAAATTCTATTGGAAGCATCCAAGGCTGTACTGAGAGAGAAATTCACAGCCATATATGCATAAATTAAAAAAGAAGAAAGAGCTAAAATTGAAGACCAAACTGCACACCTGGAGGAATTGGAAATATAACAACAAACTAACACAAAATGAAATAGAAAGAAGAAAATAACAAAGATTAGAGCAGAACTAAATGAAATAGAAAATAAGAAAGCACTAGAAAAAATAAAACCAAAACCTGGTTCTTTGAGAAGATCAATAAAATTGACAAACCCTTAGCCAGACTAACAAAGAAAAGAGAAAGCAGATGCAAATACAAACCATAAGGAATGAAGAAGGGGATATCACCACTGACCCCACAAAAATGAAGAGTATCATAAGAAGATACTTTGAAAAATTATATGCCAACAAGAATGATAATTTAGAGGAAATTGGCAAGTTCCCAGAAACTCACAAGCAGCCTACATCGATGAAAGAAGAAATTGATGAATTCAACAGTCCAATTACAAGTAAAGAGATAGTCTCAGTCATCAAAGACCTCCCAAGTAGGAGGAGCCCAGGTCCAGATGGCTTCACAGGTGAATTCTACCAAACATTCCAAAGGGAGCTTACACCAATCCTGCTTAAGCTCTTCCAAAAAATAGAAGTAGAAGGAATATTGCCTAACTCATTCTATGTTGCCAACATTACCCTAATACCAAAGCCAAACAAAGATACCACGAGAAAGGAAAAGTAAAGACGAGTCTCTCTAATAAAACTTGATGCTAAAATCCTCAACAAAATATCTGCTAATCACATTCAACAATATATCAAAAGAATTATACACCATAACCAAGTGGGTTTCATTCTCGGTATGCAAGGATGGTTCAAAATTAGAAAATCAATCAATGTAATACACCACATAAACAGATTGAAAGAAACAAATCACATGATCATCTCTATAGATGCAGAAAAAGCATTCTAGAAAATACAGCACTCTTTCCTGATAAAAACACTGCAAAAGATAGGAATAGAAGGAAACTTTCTGAACATGATAAAGGGTATATGTGAAAAACCCAAAGCTAGCATCATCTTCAATGGTGAAATCCTAAAAGCTTCCCCTCTGAGATTGGGAACAAGACAAGAATGCCCACTATAACCACTCCTATTTAACATTGTCTTAGAAGTACTTGCTCGAGCACTGAGGCAAGAAAAAGATATAAAAGTCATCCAAATTGGTAAAGAAGAAGTAAAAATTTCATTATTTGCAGGCGACATGATCCTAGGCATAGAAAGCCCTGAGAAATCTACAACAAAGCTCATAGAACTTTTAAAGGAGTTCAGTAAAGTCACAGGCTATAAGATCAATGCTCAAAAAACAGCATCATTTCTGTACACCAATAACAAGCAATCTGAGGAGGAAATCAAGAAAAAAATACCATTTACAATAGTAACTTAAAGAATCATATACCTAAGAATAAACTTAACTAAAAATGTAAAGGACTTATATACAGAAAACTATACAACACTGTTAAAGGAAATCAAACAAGACTTAAATAAATGGAAGAATATTTCCTGTTCATGGATAGGAAGACTAAACATCATCAAGATATCTATACTACCCAAACTAATCTACAGATGAATTGCAAAACTTAACTACAAAATTTATTTAGAAGAGTAGGGCCCTGAATCAACTAAGACATATTGAAAAAGAAAAATGAAGTTGGAAGTATCACACTACCTGACTTTAAAACATACTACAAAGCTACAGCTGACAAAACTGCATGGTATTGGCAAAAGGATAGACATACTGACCAATGGAACCAAATTGAGAGTTCTGATATAGATCCTTGCTTATACAGTCATCTGATATTCGACAAGGCCACCAATCCCACTCAGTTTGGGGAGAATAGCCTCTTCAACAAGTGGTGCTTGGAGAACTGGATATTCATATCCAAAAGAATGAAAGAGGAACACCATCTAACACCCTATACAAAAGTCAACTCAAGATGGATCAAATTTCTAAGTATAAGAGCTAAGAACATAAAGACCTTGGAAGACAATATAGGGAAGAATCTACAGGACTTTGTAATAGGAAATGGTTTCATAAACTTCACACCCAAAGAACAAGCAGCAAAAGAAAAAATAAATAAATGTGATCTCCCCAAAATTAAAAACTTTTGACCTCAAAGGATGTTATCAAGTAAATAAAAAGGCAGCCTACCTAATAGGAGAAAATAGTTGGCAAACATACATCTGATAGGAGCCTAATATCTTGCATATATTAAAAAATCCTACATCTTGAAAATAAAAAGACAAACAACCCATTAAAAAATGGGCAAGTGACCTGAAAATACACTTCTCTAAGGAAGAAATACAAAAGGCTAAAAAGCACATGAAAAGATGCTTAACATTGCTAGCTATTCGGGAAATACAAATTAAAACTACAATGAGATACCATTTACACCAATTTGAATGGCAGCTATTAAAAAAACTGCAGACTATAAGTGTTGGAGAGGATGTGGAGGAATGGGAACCCTCATCCACTGCTGGTGGGATTGTGCAATGGTCCAGCCTCTGTGGAGGACAGTTTGGCCATTACTCAAAAACCTAACTACAGATATTCTGCATGATTCAGTGATTCCACTGTTGGGTACATACCCAGAAGAATTGAAAGCAAAGACACAAACAGATATATGCACATCAAAGTTTGCAGCGGCATTGTTCACTATTGCTAAAAGTTGGAATCAATCCAGGTGCCCATCAACAGATGAATGGATAAATAAAATGTGGTACATTCATACAATGGACTATTACTCACCTGTAGGAAGGAATAAAGTGCTAACACACGGGATAGCATGGATGAATATTGAAGACCTTGTGTTGAGAGAAGCAAGCCAGACATTGAAGGATGAACAGTACATGACCTCACTGATATGAATTAAGGAAATTGAGCAGTCTCAGAGAGCCGTTGCCTGAAAGATAGATTTATAAGAAAGAAAAAAAGAAGAGAAGGTTGGGAGCCATCACCCATACAGACGTAATCTATGGCAAAGTGATAGAGTGTAGTTGTGCATTGAAGGGATAGGACAGGAGAGTAGTGATATTATTGGGTTGGGTGATGCAGGGTTGACAGGTGGGAATATTGGGAAGGGTGGTTTAGAATACCCAGGATACTGGGGGGAGAGTTGGGAGAGGGACCAGGTGAACACTTGGGATTTGTGGGTATGACGTTGCAAGTACAGAGGTGGGAATGCTTTTATGGCAATATGACAAGGAAGGGTCACTGGTTTAGGGTATTGGTTGCATGGGCATTTAGGACAGGGCACACCTGGAGTAGGCTTCTAGGGAGTGTGTGAGTATTCATTCTGTCATAATCTGTTGTATCAGTGGGTGGAGACCCACATAATGAGCGGGAAGGAGTTGGACTCCCATCTTTGGAAGGATCAATTTGTTCAGCAATAGCCAGGCAGGAGTCTTTCAAGAGCAAGGGTGGTTCCTATATAGGGGAGGACAAACCAGTGTTTCAAACCTCTTGTTATATATAAGTGTGAAACTTGTCATTCAATGAGTCAAGCCAGGGGGTGTTTGTGGGCCCCAGGTGTATGTGGAGGGAGGAGTAGAATAGATCAAACGGGGGTATTTAATGGTCAATAGAAATGTTCTTCATTACCTTACAGTGATGGACACAGGACATGGTAAATATCCTCAAAATTCATAAAAGTGTATGGTCTAAAATGTAAACCATACTGTAAACCATTGACAATGTTTAGTAGCTATGTTTCACTATTTATATATCAGTTATAAGAATGCTACCATCCACATATAAAAAAGTATTAATATGGGGTGAGAAAAGGGGGAGGAAGTTGGGTATGTAAGAGTCTCTTGTATTCCCTCTGTGACTATGCTGTGACCTAAAACTTCTTTGAAACCAAAATGAAAAATAATGAAACACTGGGGAATGAGAAGGGGAAGGTGACATGGTACAGACTGGACATCAGATATTACAGTGATAAAAGGCAAAATGTGAAAAAAA
>JAQZBX010041054.1:0-15634 GCA_029593785.1 Cabassous unicinctus
TTTTTTTTTTTTTTGGTTACTATTTGCATGGAATATCTTTTTCCAACCTTTCACTTTTAACCTGGTTGTGTTCTTACATCTGAGGTGGGTCTCTTGTAGGCAACATATAGATGGCTCATATTTTTAAATCCATTCTATCAGTCTGTGTCTTTTGACTGAGGATTTCAAGTCATTAACATTCAATGTTATTACTGTAAAAGCATTACTACTTCATCCATTTTGTCCTTTGGCTCTCTGTTGTCACATAGTTCTATTTTCTGTCTTCTTACCCTTTAGGTTACCTTTCCTAATAATCTTCATTTCTAAACTCTTCTCCAAATCTCTTGCCCTTGTTTTTTCCTTTCAGGCTGCAGCACTCCCTTTAGTATCTCCTGTGATTCTGGTCTTTTGGTAACATATCTATCAGTTTTTGTTTGTCTGTGAAGACTTTGAACTCACCCTTGTTTTTGAAGGACAGTTTTTCTGGATACTGAATTCTTGGCTGGCAGTTTTTCTCTTTCAATACCTTAAATACATCATACTCTTGCCTCCACAGTTTCTGATGAGAGGTCAGAACTTAATCTTATTGAGTTTCTCTTGTATGTGATGCTTTGCTTTTCTCTTTCTGCTTTCAGAGTCCTCTCTTTATCTCTGATATTTGTCATTCTGAATAGTAGTTGTCTTGGGGTAGTTCTATTAGGACTTATTGTCCTTCTTGGATATTGATATTTACGTTCTTCTTAAGGGTTGAGAAGTTTTCGGTCACTATTTCCTCAAATATTCTTTCTACCCCTTTTCCATTCTCTTCTCCTTCTGGGACATCAATAATGTGAATGTCTGTGTGTTTTGCATTATCATTCAATTCTCTGAGACTCTAACAGTTTTTCCGTTCTCTTCTTTTTTTGTTCTCCTGTTTTTTCCAGTTCAGATGTTCTGTCTTCAAAATCACTAATTATGTCTTCAAGCAATTCAAATCTGCTCTTATGTGCCTCTAATGTATTTTTTAAAAATTTTTAAAGGTTTATTTTATTATTTATTTATTTCCCTCTCCACCCCCCGACTAATGTATTTTTAATCTCATCCATCATGTCTTTCATTCCCATAAGATCTGTTACTTTTCTTTGCAGGTGTTCAAATTATTCTTTATGCTCTCCTCGTGTCTTCTTAATGCCCCCTATTTCTTTAGACATGTTTTCTTTAAATTCTTTGAAGTGATTTAGGAGAGTTGTGTGATGATCACTGATTAATTGTCTTAAATCCTGTATCTCTTCAGGATATTTGGTTTGTTCTTGTGGATGGGCCATCTCTCCCTGTTTCCTAGTAGGCTTGTAATTTATTGCTGATGTCTAAGCATCTGAATATGTTGATAAATTTACTCTGATGGCCAATTTCTCTCTCTTGCTTATTGGTTTTTCACAGCTCTTCTTTGATATTTGGTTCAATTTATTTTAAGTCTTTAAAATTGCCTGGCTTAAGTTATCAAAATAGGGCCAGGGGTTCAATAGTGGCATGCAGATTTTCTCCAGGTGTAGGATACAGAGAGCATGGAGAACAATTTTTGTCCATACAATTTCCAGACAATCCAGAAGATGGTGTTCATCAGTGCACCTTTCCACTGGAGGTGTTTCAGTCTCGGCTTTTCTGTGTTCCTGTGTTGAATCTCCAGAATTCACTGAAGTAAAACCCCCTCCTTTTTCCCTTGAAACAGATGACAGGGAGGAAGATATCTGTTTCCCTCTCAGTCAGCTGCAGTGATCCAGAGGTTTTATCCCATCTTAATATCTTGGGGGTGGGGGATGGGAACCCTTCCCAACCACTGCAGGTGCCAGGTAACTCACATTTGTCATTTTGGCTTCTTGTCTTTCTGTCCCTCACCCTCCTGGGAGCTGTGTAGCACTGTCCTGGTCTGCTGACCCCCAAAGCAGATCCCTTGGACAGCTTTGGCTCTTTCTCCACTGTTTTTGTGAGCACATTCAGCTCTGTTAGTCCATCACCATCTTCCCACAATCCCTGTTTTCTTTTAATAGGCACTGCCTATGTACTCGAGAGATGCATTAGTCAGCTAAAGAGGTGCTCATGCAAAATACCAGAAATCTGTTGGCTTTTATAGGGGTATTTATTTGGGGTAGAAGCTTACAGTTACCAGGCCATAAAGCATAAGTTACTTCCCTCACTAAAGTCTGTTGCCACATATTGGGGCAAGATGGCTGCCAATGTCTGCCAAGAGTTCAGGCTTGAGTTCCTCTCTTCCCACGGCTCTGTTTCTCTCCAGGTTCAACTGCTGTGCTCTCTCCACAAGGCCAGCTGTAGATGATCAGGTGAACGGCTCTGTCTCTCTCCCTGGGGCTATGGAGCCGTCTCTATTCCTGTGTTTTTCTCCTATGTGTTCACTTCCTGGGCTCCAGCTCCAACTCTGTCCTTTGCAATGTCTTTTATCTGTGAGTCCCCACCCTTGGTGGGTAGGGACTCAATGCCTACTGACATGGCCCAATCAAAGCCCTAATCATAATTTAATCACACCCAGAGGAATAGACCAGTTTACAAGCATAGTCCAATATCTATTTTTGGAATTCATAAATAATGCTAAACTGCTACAAGAGATTCTTGTCCCTCTATTTGAGAAAGTAGCAGGATTCCCCATGATGGGAATTTAATATTTTGTTTTTTATTGTGTGGGTCTCCACCCACTGAGATTACACCCTATTCAAGATGAACACATTCCTATTCCATAGAAGCTTGCCTCAGCTGCCCCGTTTCCCACATATCCCCCCCACCACTAACACCCTGCACCAGTGACCCTCCCCTGCCATATTTGCCAAAGGAACATTCCAACCATTGTAGTTTCAACCACAGACCTACAAATCCCCAGAGTTCACCTGTCCCTTTCTCCAGCCTTCTTCCTAGTTCCATGTATAGTCCAACCCATCCCCATTCTGTTCATCCTCACATTCCAGCACCATCAACCCCACTCACATCTCTGTACCACCATCACCCCTATCCACTGCCAAACCACTCCCTTCCACCTTATCATGGGTTTTGTCAGATCAATAGCTCATGGTTTTCAGGCCAGGAAAAAATCCGAATCAAGGCATCATTGAGGCAATGGTTTTCTCCCTGAAGACTGTGGCTGGCTGCCAGTGATCCTCAGTCCTGGGCTCCTTTGTCACATGGCAATGCACATGACAGCCTCTCCTGGCCTCTCCCTTCTCTTCCAGGTTCCCTCGATCTTTAGTTTCTTGCTTCCCGTGGCTTTTTCTCTCTGTGTCTGAATTTCCTTCCACTTATAAAGAACTCAAGTAATAGGATTAAGACCCAACCTCTTTGAGGAGGGCCACACCCTAAGTGAAGTAACCTCAACAAAATGTCCTACTTACCAAGGTTCACACCCACAGGAATGGATTAGGCTCAAGAACACATATTTCCGGGGCAGCATATACCTCAAAACCACCGCACTGTGTTTTCTCCTCTAAGATTTATAATATTTAGTTCATTGTCTTCTTAATAGTTTCCTAAAGCTGCCATAACAAAGTACCACAAACTGGGTGGTTTAAAACAATAGAAATTTATTTGTCTTCAAGTTCTGGAGGCCAGATGCCCGAATCAAGGTGTCAGCAGGGTCATGCTGCCTCTTAAGTCTGTCGGGTTCTGGCTGTGACTTGCAGGTATTCTTTGACTTGTGGCATAACACAATCTCTGCTCCCATCACATGGCTGTCCTCTTCCTCTATCTGTCTTTCTGTGTGAAAATTTCCTCTTCTTATAAGGACATGTTAGATTAGGGCCCACCTTAATCCTGTTTGGCATCATCTTAACTTAAAAACATCTTCCAAGGTTCTATTTCCATATATGTTCATAGGACTGAAGGTTAGGACTTGAACATATTTATTTTTTTGGGGGGTGGGAAATACAATTCAATCCACAACAGCCATATTATTATGAATTAGAGTACACTGTAAAAAGTGCAAAAAGCAGGAATATCCAGCATAATGATGTTTAATAAAAGCAACCCAAACCACTACCGCCAGTATCATGGAAACCTCCTTATAGCCCTTCCCAATTGCTGCTCCTTCCTCTCACCCATCTTTTCTTTATTCATTCTTTTACCTCTTAAGCATGAATCCATAAACACAATAATTTAGTTTTTCCTTTTTTTGAACTTTACATACATGAATTATATACAGTATGCATTATTTGTATCTGGTTTCTTTCCCTCAAAATTACATTTATGAGTATCATCCATTTTGTCACATGTACTATAGTTTGCACATTTTTTTTTATGGTCTACTATTCTATGATACACTACAATTATTTATCATTACCACTGTTGATGGACATATGGATTGTTTCTAATTTTGTATTAAAAGCATAATTCTACTAAAAATATTCTGTCTCTTATTGGCCATGGACACACATTTACATTTAGTATATACCTAGAAATGGAATAATTTCACAGATATTCATGTTTAACATAGTAAATAATGCCAAACAGTTTTCTAAAGTGGTTGTAGCAATTTACACTCCTACTAATGGTGTATGAGAGTTTCCACTGCTTCATGTCATCATCACCCCTTGGCATCATCAGTCTTTTTCATTTTAGCCTTTCTACTGGGTGTGAGGTACTTCCACATTGTGTTTTCAATTTATATTTCCCTGTTAGGTATTTCATGTATTTATTGGTCACTTGTTATTTATTGGCCAAATATTTCAAATTTATTAGCCACTGTTCAAATCTCTTACTTGTTTTTCTATTTTGCTGTGTGTATTCTTATTGATTTATAGGAGCTCTTTATTTAAACTGACTCTAACCTCCCCCATTGTCAGTTTTATGTATTTCAAACACCTTGTCACCTCTGTGACTTACATTAAGATAAAGATGTTATTTTTAGAAGTTTTTTTAATAAGTTTTTCCCCTCCACTATGAGTTTGAAAGTTATACACTTATTATTCCTTTAGTGGTTACATTAAAAGTTAAATCATGCACTTTTGACTTACTAAAGACTAATATTAATGAGTACCTCTAATCATTTCCCAGAAAGTGCAAGGCTTTAGAATACTTTAACTTCATTTACTATACCCATAAACTATACACAGTTGCTGAAGTATATTTTGCTCTATTTATTTTAAGTCTGAAAAGGCATTATTATTTTTGTTTTGTATAAGCAATAAAGGAGAAGTGCAATAAAACAGGCAGACATATTAATTTTTGTTGAAGTATATAGCTAATAAGTTAAGAACTGTTTTTTCCTTCTATGTGGAAAAAGAACAATAGAATTCCATTTTCCCAGGTGGATTTGATTCATTTATCCAGTTATTTTATTTATCCATTTGTTTACTCCAGTGATATTTATTTAGTGCCTTCCTTGTGCCAGGGATTGGGATGCTGTAGGAAACATGGCAGACAAGTTCTCCACAGCATGGATTATAAAATCATTCAACTGGGGTTTTAGTCTGGAAAAGACCTCTGAGGTCATCAGGTGCTTCAATCCTTATTGTGCTAATAAGGAATGTGAGGGTTGCAAAGGGAGTGCGTTTCCTGACGGCCACATACTCTGCCAGTTGCCTAGACTGACGACCAGCACCCGCAGGCCCTTCCTCTCCCACTTTCGCACTCGTAGTTTATAGAGTGCACGCGGACTCCCACCTCCGTAGCTGCATTTGAAGCAGACATAGCTAGGGGTGCTTCTAAGGAAGACAGAGAAAAATACTGTTTCCCAGACACACTGCATCTCCATCCTTGGAAACTACCTCACAGATGTGTGTCTTTGGACAAAACATAATAGCTATTACTCATTCTAGAAAAAGACAAGATCTGAGGAATGCTTTAGCAGTGGAATATCTTAACACATGGTCAGCAATGACAATAAAAGCTAGTATCTCTTGAACACTCACAATATGCCAGGTATCCTGTTAAGAATTTTATGGGAAAAAAATGCATGTAAGCATCCTATCAGCTTTATGAAGTTGGTGTTTTTATCCTCACCCCATTTTAAAGACGAGGGCACTGAGGCACAGGTGTTCTGTTACTTGCCTGTGGTTGTGGACCTGCAGTGCGGTGGAGCTGGGACTCTACCCTGGAGAGCTGATTCTCTTGGCAGTGCAGGACACGGGTGCTACACCAGAGAAATGACAGCCACCCTTTTCAGGCGTTCCCGGTAAGTCCAAGCCATCTCCCAGCAACGTACTACTTATCCCCTGGAGAGGAGTGACCCAGCCCTTTCCCACCTGATCTAAGCCCCCTCCCAGAATACTACTATCAATGGATCTTATTCACATGTCGATGAAATAACTACTATTTTCCCACCTAAAACATAGCCATTGTGTCAGAAACCATGGAGAGCCATGGAAACCATCAGTGTGTCAAATATGCTGTGTCCACACGATGCTGGCACAGTGACAGATGAGCAGCAATATTTCTGGAAGCGTCCCAGTGTGAAGAAATGCTCTCTCTTCAGAGAAGGTACCTGAGTGTTTGCTTTGTAATCAGGCATTTGCTTGATAAAAATGCCGCATTTCTGAGAGGTAGCGGCAAGTGAAAGATGTATCGTGATGCCATCCCTTGGGAATTCATACCAACTGTGATGAATCTGAATGAGAAGGAAAAGGTGTTCAAAATGGACGCGTGCAGACTCATCCTTGTCCTCTGGACATTTCACCAGTTGAGCCCTGGGGCACAGGTGGGCTGAGGGACTGTGCTGGTGGCAGCTCAGAGCTCCCCCAGGGACAGGAATCTCTGCGTTAGTATTCTCTTCAGGGAAGCCGCCAGCCTTAAAAGCCCCACTGTGCATATATCACTTAGGTAAAATCAATTCTGATTGATTGGGTGTAATTCTTGCTTTTAGTTCTGTGGTTGCTTGCTCAGTATGTAATTGCATTCAAATGTACATAATGGCATTGCAAGATCTGAGAATGGGTCAGCTTTTAGCCATCAGTGTTTTATAATTTATCCCTGTACATTAGGACTATAAATAACATTGAACATCCTCTGGGAGGAATAGATAGTGATATTATGGGCATTGATATCTTTTTACATTATCAAAATTAAACTTTGTAATATAAGCTTTAAAATGTCAGAAAGCGAAGTTCCAAGAAGTTCTGAGGTTCACTGTCCTCTGTTAAAAGGGGAGGCTGGAAGAGGTATCTCAGGACTTTTTCAAGCTCAGTTTTATGACGCTAAGATAGTTAACAGCATATAAAAGTTTGATTAACATTTTCTATGGAAATAGAAGAAAAGGTATGAATGTTTTCCCTGTTGCTTCCTACTCTGAAAACTGTGTAAGTAATAAAAGCAAAACTAAGCATATACCATCTAAAAATCAAAATGCCTTGACTATTTACAATTTTGGAATATTAATAAAAATGATAACTATTGTGTGAAACAATTTGGAGCCCAGGAAAGTGGGTGAGGTGGTGGTTAATGAGGCCTGGGGAAGAGGGACCACAGAGGAAGCTGCTCTTGTATGAATGAGCTTTTGCTGCACAGCAAACCGCCCCCAAAAGAAAGGACTTAAACAGTAACTGTTTTCTGCTCATGACTGTGGGTCTGCAATTTGGTCTAGTCCAGCTGGGCAGCTCGTCTCTGCTCCCTGTGGTGTCAGCTGGCCTGACACGTGTCTGCAGTCAGCTGACCTTCCTGAATCATGAAGCTTCTTAGCCAGACCCTGGCTGGCTCTGAACAGCCTCACTCACAGGGCTGCCGCTTGCCTGGCTGGAAGAATCAATGGAAGCAGCTGGGCTATTGTATCTGATCATCTAGCAGGCTAATCTAGGCTTGTTCACATGGCCACTGCATTCCTATGAGCAGTCAGAGAGAACTGGTCTCATCATTCGAGTGCTTTTCAAGCTACCTCTTGTGTCAAGTTTGCTAATACCCAATTGGTCAAAGCAAATCTCATGACCGTGCCAACCTCAAAGGGTGGGGAAAAAATCCTCTATCCTTGATGGGAGAAGCTTGTGGTAGTTTAAAAATACGTCCACACATTGTTTGGCACTTCTCCCCTTAAGGGTTGGAGGTCAATGTCACCTCCCCATGAATCTGGGCCAACCTTAGTGACTCCCTTGAAACCACAACAGTGACGTGGCATAACTTCAGGGGTTAGGTCAGCAATGGTCCTGATCAGACTGATGTGCTAAAGAAGCCAAACTTGGGTGCTCTGAAGCCCGGCTGAGCTCCCCACTGCCAGCCGGCATCTGCTGCCGTGGGTAGCCATCTCTAATGCGTAGCCCAGGTGAGCCTGCAGGTCGCTGCAGTGCCTCTGACATCTGATTGAAAGCACCTGAGCAGTCTAGACAAGAGCCACCCAGCTGAGCCCTTCTGGAATTCCTGACCCACAAAATAATGGGAAAAATAAGATGGTCATTATTTTAGTCCTCTATATTTTGAGGAAACTTTACCTTAGGAATAATAACTGAACAGAAGGATTAAAATTTAAATGTGAAGAATGCAATAAAAATCTTAGAAGACCATTTAGGAGACTAAAGATACAATCTAGGATTTGAGATCTTAAAGAGTCTAGGATATCCAGACTGTATATGGATAAGGATATGGATATGTACATATATGTATTTACATGGACAAGCATATGTATATTATTTGACTTTGTAAAACTTTAAACTATAAGAAGAATTTTTAAAAGCTGTAGATTTGGAAAAATAGAAAATACTCAGAGGTCTTAAAATTGATTAGAAAAAGATAAGTAATGTAATAGAAAATTGGGCAAATATGAATAAATGGTTCCCAGAAAAGCCAGTTCAAAGGGGTACCAACTATAAAGTGTAAGATATTTACACTCACAGGTAATAAAAACATCAATGAGATACAACTTAAAACTGACAAAAATTAGAATACAAAAGCCTCCATGGTGGTGAGAACATGAGAAATTGGAACTCTTTCACATTGCCAATGGAAATATGAGTTGGTCCATCCTTTTTGGAACATGTTCGCTTATATCTATTAAAAGTTAAAATCATATACCCTTTAACCCACCAGCACCATTTTTGGGAAACTATCCCAGAGACATAAAAGATCAGGATCCAAAGACATATGGACAAGGACAATTAATATAGTCTTGTTTCTATGACAAGACATGAAGGTTGAGTGAGGGCCCTTCAACAGAGGAAGGGCAGAATAGACTATGAGATAACACTCCAAGGGATTTCATACAGTTATTAAAATAAAGTTATGACAAGAGCAGTTGACTTGCAGGAATTCCATGGAGCATGGTTGAATTGAGAAAAGTGTGTGGGCAGTGTTAAATATGATTGCATTTTTCAAGAAAACAAAGACTCCACACAACTATTTGTTTGTGTGGCATATATATTTGTACATGATTAAATTAACATGGGAAGAAGCATAGAAGTAAATATAGAAGGGGTTGGGAGAGGTAAGTCAAAATTTAAAAAAAGAGTACACTAAAAATATTATTCATATATGATATATAAAATTACATATGGGTATATAGATGCACAACGAAATGAGAAGAGAAAGTATAGATGTATATCTACTTATTGAAAGGTCTGTGATATATGAAATGAAAAAAATGCTTTAGTTAAAAAAAAAAAAGGAAACCCCTAAATATGTGTATAAATGCTTAGAAAATATTTACAGGGACCAAAAACAAATTGTGGCAGGATAAGCATAAGCTATGAACTTCAGGCTCCTCAATTCCTCAGGATGCTTAAATTGGAGAAGAGTCTTCCAGAAAAGATACACCTTTTAACAAACTATATCTTTGCATTATTTTGGTTATTACAACAGGCACACATTACTTCTGCCAGTTGAAAAAAGAAAATCTCACGTCAAGACTTTGAACACTGCCAATTTTCAGTAGCTATTCATTACTTACCCTAATGTAAATCCTGATTATAGTTACTAGCACATTTATAAAAACTCTCTTTCATCAATTTTAAAAAATGTACCACACTAATGCAAGGAGTTAATAATAGAGTGGTATATGGGAAATCTGTATTTTATACATTATTTTTCTATAAACCTACATCTTCTTTTTTTAAAAAAAAAAATCTAAATTTAAGCCTTCTCTGTGTGCCTCTGTCAATTGTCTGCTGGAAATGCTTGAAATGGCCCCTGGGTCTTGGGGTTCAGCCTTTCCAAGTTCCAGATTGATCATTGCTCTTGCATCCTTGGTATCCAGAGTCCCCAGGCTGGATCTTGCCTTCATTTCAACCCCCTGGATGCCCTTTCACCCTGACTTTCCCTAGCTGGAGCCACTTCTAGCTAGGCTCCCATTATGTACAGTAAGACCCTCTCTTAGCTTGCCACAGGGCTGCTGATGCAAAGTGCCAGGAATGTGCTGGCTTTTATAAAGGGGATTTATTCGGGGTAAAAGCTTACAGTTCTGAGGCCGTGAAATGTCAAATCAAGGCACCATCAGAGCTGCTTTCTCACCAAAGTCAGCTGCTGTGGATCCTGGTGTCCTGCCACATGGGGATGAGGCTATGGCAGGGCTCGGCTCCTCAGGCCGGAGCTGCTCCGTGGGCCCGGCCCTTCAGGGGCTTCTTTCTGTGCCTCTGTGGACCTCTCACAGCTTCTCGGCTTCTCTGCCTTTCTGCAGCTGTAGTGAAGCTGGGGTCCTCTCTTTCACATGACTGGGTCAAAATGACAGCGCTCCCTTTTCCTGCCTCTCTCTCTGTGTCTCCATTTACATGAGACCCAGCAAGAAGGCAGAGACCCAACCTGAGACGTGCCTCACTGACATAGGCCAATCAAAATGGTCTCACACCTGCAGGAACGGATGAGTTCAAAAACATAATCTTTTTCTTTTGGGGATTCATGAAAGAGCTTCAGCCTGTCACAGACCTGTACATGGTTAGGGAGAGTTCATATGACTCTCATGGAAGACAGTCATGAACCTGCCTTTGCTGGGTGTGGTTTTATCCTGATCTTTTCCTCCGCCTCTTCCTTTCTCTTCTGTGGCAGGCAATTGGGGTAACTCATTCTATCCTCTCAGGGGCCAAAGACCCGTTTGTCAGCAGCTGCTTCCTACTGGCCTGTTTCAAGAGGCCTCCCCTTCCACGGTGGCCTGAAAATGGGACCCAGAAAGGCCACTGTGCCCAGAAGACCAGCTCCAAGGTGTGTGACTCTAAGAACAAGGGAGGGGCCGGGAGAGGTGGGCAGGGGTGGGACCAGCACCTTGCTTTGCTCTTCTCTCATGAGCCTGCTCTGTAAATTTGTTTATCAGATTGAAAATTTGTTACTTTGGATGATGCTGAGCACCTGGGCCTGAAGAAAGATATGAAAAGTCAGTTTCCATGGCAACAAGGGAGAAGGGCAGGGACCGTGAAGGGGGGCGGCAGGGATAAGGGTTTTGGGGACAAATGACAAAGATTGGCTGACAAACAGGGGAGCTAAAATCAAAGGACCTGCCTCACAGTTTTTGAAATGAGGGCCTCCCTTGTGCCTCCCTAAAATAGCATTGGAGAGAAAATAGCTATAGCAGAAGTGCTGGCCGCCCTGTCTTTCTAGATGCATCTTCCACCTGTTTGTGCTGAGAAAAAGGAGACCTGTCCACACAGCCCTTGAATCATCGGCATCAGAGGAGCCCCCCACAGCCTGCTCCTCCTTCTGCTCCCAGCTCTGCCTCCTCTTCCACTGCAGGGGTGTCACCACTTGCCTCCCCATGAGGAGAGGCTGCCTCTTCTGGAGGACTCAACAAAGGCAGCCATCGTTCCGGCTGGCCCTGGACTAAGGGGTTTCCTGGGACGCAGCACTACTGGTGCTAAGAGTGAGCGACTCCAGCAAACAGGACCCGCTCTGGTTTACTGAACACACCATTCTCCCCTCCCCAACCACACAAAGTGGTGTGGCCCCACCAGAACTTTATGGTCAGGGTAACAAAAAACATTAAGATGTTCTAAAATGACAATATAAGTCTTCAAAATAAACACGTCCCTTCCCTGGAAGGGCAAAAGTGAGCACATGCAGTCCACCATAGCTGGCTGCTTTTGGATGCCCTCTGGTTTCCAGGTGGCTCCCTGCCCTGGTCTGAGCCTCCTCCCCTTTGCACCTCAGCTGTGAGAAGTGATGCTTCTTCCCCAGGAGCCCGGGCCCCATCTGGCGTCCTTGCCCCTGGGCCCAGGAGCTCATTTCCTCAAGTCTGTGTCATGCGGCCAAGCAGCAGAAGGCCAGGGAGCCTGGGGGACCCCATGCCAGTGCCCCTTGGAGGTCTCACCACCAGGGAAGCTCAGATGTGCTTCTTCCTTCCCCCACATGGACGCTCAAGTGGATGGACTGCCCCATACCTCCTTTTCACATGGCCACAAGGCAGGCCTGCGTTTCCAGAAAAGCCTGGCTTTCCTACCTGCCTCCAGAATTGCAAGGGCTCCCTCAACTCACACATGCACACACATGTGTGCGTATACACATGTGAGCACACATGCACACACGGACACACAGGCATTGCTATTTCACAGTGCACAGTGCTCGTGAATCCTTTTTATTGTTGCTCTGCTCAGCCTCCTCCTTCATGCTGAGCCCCTCCTCTGGGTCTGCTGGAAATGGCCACTCAGGAGGGTCCAACTGCACACTTCGCAGGACACCCTCCCTCCGAGGCTCTCTCGGGGTGGGGGACCCTGAGAGGATGCAGGGAGGCAGAGCTGCAGTGGTGGCGCCTCGCCTCCTCCTGCCCCACAGAGCCTTGCTCTCCTTCCAGACCAGGCGGCTGCCACTGAGAATCAGCAGGAGAGACGGCTTTACCGGCCCTTCCCTCCTTCTGTCTTTGGACCAGTTAATCGAGAGGTGAGGGGAAAGAGGCCTGAAGTGGGCTCTGGCAGTGAGAATGAAAAGTGAGGAATAGATGATAGAGACTTTATTTCACACATTTTTGCATTAAAAACTTTAATGAGCATTGCATGTACACCAAACAATGTTATGGAAAATAGAGAGATGACAGATATTTCCCCCAGAAGAGAGTTAGCCTCTAGATGAAATTCTGTTTCAGTCTCTTCAGAACTCCCCCTGGTCCAAGAAAGGTGAGGATTTCTTGCCGCGGTCTCAGTTGAGGTTTTCTGGTCCTCTGGGTCTCCACTGTAACACCAACCACTCACCTCCCCAAAGACACAAACACACACACTCACATATACACACACAGACACGCTCAGACACAAACATACTTATAGACTACAGACACATGCTCACTATCTCACATTCACTCCAACACACTCACAAATATTTAGTTACACACACATTCACATGCTCACAGTTTCTCACACAATCAGAAACACTTAGTGACATACATGTATGCACACACACTCCCACGCACAAGCTCTTGTACTCACACACACTTGCACACTCACTCAAATACACATACACAGCACAGACTCACTCACACACACACTCACGCCCCTTCCAACTGCCCAGCAGCTCTCTGAGAGCCCGCCAGCGACTCTGTGCCCCTCAGGGACCTCCGCGGCCTGAGTGAGCAGCTGGTATCAGCAGGAGCCACGAGAAAGCAGCACGTCCTCAAGGCCAGGGCACAACAAGACAGTCCTCCTGCCGCAGTTGTTGCCCCATCATGGCTGCCGGCTTTCCATATGGGCCCACATGGCCTCCCAGGAGGAGGCATAGTGTTGAGATATTTAGAGATCTGTAAATAACAGCCCTCTCTCTCGCACCGGAGCTGTGAACCCACTGAGAAGTAGACAGGAGAATCAGACCATTGGAGACCAAATGTTGGCTCTGTTGCTGGATGTGGCTTGTGCATTCAGCCTGAGGGTTTCCCACCTCTCTTATCATCCTCTTCTCCCATCTGGTGTTTGGAGCAGCCCGTAAAGAAAGTTGGATTCCAAATCAGACGATTTACCCAAGATTGCTGCCTTGTATTGTTCCCGGGTAGAGAAAGAAGAAAAGAAAATGAATCTCAGTTGCCTACAGTCTTAACCGAAGGTAGGTTAGCTCTCCCTAACCATGCAGCCTAAGTCAACGGCAGTCATCCACCGATGGGCAACTCTCTCCTCTTTGGTGACGAGTCAGTAAGCCTAGAACAAGCGGCCAGGAGAAGCAGCAGTCCCCAAGCATGTAAACACAAGGAACGGGACTTAGGAGTGCCCTGCTCATGACCCTCAGCCTTGGGCGTTCTGAATGCTTGAGCATTGGATTTAACCTGAAGCCTCTGGTCTTCCAGGGGTGTGCGGCGCTGCTCTGTTGAGCTCCCAGGACATACTGTGCCCACCTTTGGCATCCCACTTTTCCAATTCCAACCACTGCCTCTGGGTACCTTTCTAGCACTGCTGCTGGACAGAGAATATTTTTACTGCGCGGTCAGTTAGGTCAGAATAGCAAAATATTGGAATTAATTTTGAGCCACACTGTAGTCAAGGCTGGAAATTTATTCTCTTTTCTATCTATTTTCACATATTCTTTACAGCCATGTTGCCCAATATAGTTTATCTGAGACTCTGCAATGTGATCAAATGCCAGTATTAAGATATTCCAGAAGTAAAATGTCAATAACTTAGAGATGGTCCACAGTTGAATATAGTGCTTTTTATTATATTCTGTTTTAGTAAGATGGGCTAGTTTATGCTGCAGTAACAAACAAGCCCAATATCTCAATGGCCTGACATCAGGGAGATTTATTTCCACGTACTTCACCGGTCAGCTGGGGTCACTGCACTGCACCCCCATGCTCTTCACTCTAGCACTTGGCTGAGAGCTAAGTCACCATCTGGAAGGTCTCTGGCCCTAGTGCCAGTGGGAAAACCAAGCTTAGCTCAGCACGCATGGGTGCTTCAAGCTTTCACCTGGAAGTGATGTCATTTTTGCTCACATTTCATAGACTGAAACAAGTTACAATGAACACCAGAGTTCAAGAGTGGCACAGAAGGCAATTCTCCCATGTGCCTCCAGAATGAGCTGGAGTAGTATGAACAGCCCTAAGAGCCAGAATAAATTCTCAGGAGAAAGTAAAGGCCAAACAGTAAATATCCTTGTCAAAGTCTATCTAACTTTGTGTCCAAAGTAATTAAAGTCCAAATACTCAATACTCTTGTTATTGTTAATTCAACACCGAAGTCTATAATTCTTAAGTTTAAGTTAATGTTCAAAGAAATTGAAGTCAACTTCTTTTTCTGTTCATTAGAGTCTGGGTTTCTTCAACAATAGCATGGAAGCTGGGCTGCAGTCCATCACAAGGAACTTAATGCCTTTAGGAATGCAGAAGTTGACTTATTTCAATTTCTCATTCCCCACTTTAAAGTGTATAAAGAGGCAATAGGGTGCACAAGATTATCACAGTGCTGACCTTCCATCACCAAATAACCCCACCACTAGAGGAGCTACCAAAGCAGCATGTGGTTCTAAGGACATCATGCTTGTCAAATCCCGACCTACGTTAATGATGCCAAGTGCCACGTGGAAGTTCTGTGGATCTGGGGACAGGTTGAGATGAAACCTGAAGAAAAGTCACCTTTGGTCTCATCTCTGCAGGATGCCACTGATGCCAGGGCAACCGTGACCGAGGAAAGAACTCCATTGCCAGAAATCTCCCTTCCGGGTCAATAAGTCAATGAAAGCACTGCTCAACCTATGCATATTGTATCCTTTCTCAGAGGAGTGGCCTTTAGACATTGCTGTCTTCTTGCAGAGTGCAGAGATTTGAAGTGCTGGCAGCCCCAGACTCCCTGTCTCTTTTGAGCTGTTTCTT
>JAQZBX010041055.1:0-22471 GCA_029593785.1 Cabassous unicinctus
GATGAGGGGACAATGGTGTTCCCATGATCATTCTGCTACTACATTACAGAGCTGGGATTTGAACACAGATCTGACACCACATCCATTCTTTTCCAATTACACTACAGAAAAATCCTCCCAATCCTCCCAAATGTTTGCCAGTCTGCCAAAACTTAAAACCCACTCCCACACTTTAAGCTAGCCTCACTCTTTCTAACCAGTATCTAAATAGAAATAAATTCCTCTTATTATCCTTTTTATTACTATGAGTGTCATCATTATTAATAATAAAAACTAACATTACTGAGCTCTATAGTATCTACTTGGTGCTATGCATGTGCCTTGCATTGTCATTTATAATGCCTCTGAGTTACACATGTTTATTTTCAGTTGAGGAAATTGAGGCCCAGAAGATTAAGTAACTTGCCCAAGGACACAAAGTAGTACCTAGCCCTATACTCTGATTCCAAAGCCACTAAATGTTCTTAACCTCTCTGCCAGACATTGGGATTTCCCAGATTAATACAATTTCATTTTAAAAAATTAAGAACCTTACCAACTCTTTATTTCATTGCCATTAAATTTTTTGACACTTGATGCTTTTATCTTACCTTATCTATATATATTACAAAGCGATAATGTATTTTAAATACATTCTTTTTAAAAAAAACATCAGTTTTATTGAACTATATTAATAAAACATACAATTCATTGCCATTAATTTATCAGAAAATCTTGAGTGGACATAATTTCAGAATAAAATAATTAAATGCATTTAACTTCATGAAAAGTTTCCCACATTGTTCTTTTTTTTTAAACTTACCCATGTGAACTGGTAGAAGCTTTGGCTCTACCACTGCCTTCCTACTACTGTATTTACTTCTTGTCCTTCCCTACGTAGCTACTTCTAGCCTCTCCACTTCATCTTTTTTCTTTGACTATTCCTTCTGCTTATCCTTCCCTTCAGAGCAGGGAGAGTCACTCCACATTTACATTGGAGCCATTTGATCTGGGAGAAGGAAGTCCAAATACAAGTGTGAGAGAAGGGCTTAGTCCAACCCAGGCAATGGGGAAAAGGGCCAGGCGGCCAGGGAGATGGGCAGCTGTCCATGCTGAGTGGTCACAAAGGGGGATGTCATGGTGTGCTGTGGTATGTAATGTGGAGTCAAGGAAAATGGCAGATGAAAAATGACAAGAAAAGGAACAAAAGGTTTCTCTAGCTCTACCTTCTTCATGCCCAGACAGAAGGAGGGAGTGGGCAGGTGGTGAGAAGACATGTTGACAAAGCAAAGACTGTTTGCATTGTTCTGGCCACCATCCACATTTCTTTGGGGTTAATATTGAGTTAGGTTGGGGGCAGATGTGGCTCAAATGGTTGGGCATCCGTCTCCCATATGGAGGAATCTGGGTTCGATCCCCGGGACCTCCCAGTGGAAAAAAAAAAAAAAATTGAGTTAGGTGACATTCAGTTTCATTCATTTATTAGGATCTTACCTTTACCCAGGTATTGTGGTTCCCACTGGAGAAAGGTTATCTTAGTAAGATTTGGTCCCAGCCAGTCTTCATGAGCTCACAGATTGGCAGGAATGACAAAACATGTTGTTCTTGTTTTTCATTCCTTTCTTGTACATGCATATCAACTTACTCATATTCAGTTTAAGAAATTTTTTTATTTTCTATTTTTGGTTATATTACAGGAGTGCGAAGTCATTGTGCGAAGAACAATGTCTGCTAATGTGTACTGAGCACTTCTGATATGCAAGGCACTATGTTAAGCATTATATGTGAATTATCACATTAAATAAAAACAATGCCTGGAACACAGTAGGGGCTCAATAACAAATGAATGAATAACTGAATGAATGAATGAATGAATGAATAATTCTTCACTACAGCTCTATGAGGTAGTTTCTATTATCACCCCTATAGTAGAGGTGAGAAATTTGAGACACAGAGAAGTTAAATAATCTGCTTAAGATTACCTAGATTTTGACTTCGTGATCTACTGACACAAAAGTGACAAAGCATAAAAAGATACTTCCCAATTAATGGAGGCACCACAGAATATTGTGGCACCATGGTGACAAAAATGAACAAAGCAAACAAATCAGAAAGGCATTTCCTCTGTCATCTCAGAGGCCAATGTCAGGGAGTTAGAATGTCTAATCAGAAAGATTCAGTGAGGGGAGGGCTGTTTCTGAGTTCTGAGGGACTGCAAAGAGAAGGAAGCAGGATGACTCATTCTGCCTGGGGCAGTAGAGAAGATGACTTGAGGTTCTAGCTGGGTCTGGAAGGATGAGTAGGAGCTTGCCATCCATGCCTGAAACAAACCCCTCTTCCTTCACAGGCACATCACAACTTTATGAAATTGGTAGAGAAAATTTTATTATCCATATTTGATAGGTAAATGAAAAAAGTTATAAATTACATGTGTGTTCCTGAAACATACCAGAACGTTAACCATATTATTTCACTTGATCCTTCTGCAGCAAGGTAAAATGGTTATCTCCATTTTATAGAGGAGAAAACTGAGACAAAGGTATGTAACTTGCCCAAGGTCACACAGCTAGAAACTGTGAACTAGGATTCAAATCTGTCAGACTCCCAAGTTCAGGCTTGCTTTAACATGCTGCAGAAGACCTGCACAACATGAAAATAATAACAAATAGTGGAGCCAGGATTAGAACCTAGGGTGTTTGACTTCTAGTCATTCTCTTTCCACCATACCAGGTTTAATTCCCAAGACTGACGAGGCCATACCTAAAAGAGATGTTATATTTAGGATCAATAATTGCTTAAGCCCTGATGACCTCCTTTTGGCTGGTCCAGAGCACAGGTGGTCAGGAAGAAAAAGGAAAGCCGAAGAATATGTGAGATAGAAGAAAGGTGAGGGAGCTTCAAAGAATTATCTAAGGAGAGATGGCTGGTCAATTTCCTCACCAGCTGTCTCCACAATGAACGTTGGTGGTACTCATACCAAACACCATCACAGTGGCTTTGAACGGTTTGCATTTTGAACAGTCTGTTTTTGAATACTTAGTAAATGCAACCACCCTCTTGTTCCCTGTGACTAATGAACCTATTCAGGATGAACCTCATCTTCTTTGGGGACATACCTGAGAAATCCATTTATCTACAAGCAAAAGGCTGTGCACAATTGCTAAAGAATAAATAAACTCCTTAGGAAAAGGTGTAAGTAAGGCATAAGGAAGAGGAGGTCCCGATAGTCCTGGAGAGAATACACAATTTGCTGGTATCCTCAAAATGAGTAGCCATGTTCATGTGGCTAACACCCAGAAGGATATCTAACCTGGAATGCCAATTTCAGTGAGGTCTCCTGCACTTTAGCAAGACAAGTTTTTCTTTTCTGGGTGGGTGAGGATGGGGAGATGAAAGAGAGCACCAGCAGGGAGGGACCTTTCCCATGCCAAAAAGAGAAGTGAAAACCTGTACTCCCTTGTATCAGGAAATGTGCATGTCCTTTGTGCCCAATCTGTGCTGACCCTGTTTGCTTGAGGTCAATGCAAGAAGCATCTGACCTGCTGAAGTTAATTCTACAGAACAATGGAATCAGGTTAGCAAGAGCTCATCCTATTACCTTTTAACAATAAATGAGTTCTTTTTTTTTTTCTCTCTCTCTCACAGTGAGTCCCTGACACTGTGGACTATTGGTGTTGCTAGTGAAAAGGAATGGATTAAACAGGCAATCAACTGCATTTCCTAAAATTCTTTGGTAGGTTTAAGAACATTTTACTTCTTTTCCCGGAACATTTCCCTTTCCCTACTATCTAACTTAAAAGGATAAAATGTGTACATGAGGCCTTGGGCAAGATTGGACCTCAAAATTCAGCATCTGGCTTACTAATTCAATCAGGTTTGTCATTAGCTTCCGAGAGGTATTTACCAACAGAAAGCACTGATAGTCTTTAAAAGCCATTCCCAAAAAAATAAAAATTAAAAATTAAAAATAATTTTAAAAAGCCATTCCTGAAAAATCTCCTATGACATATTAGTAAGCAGAAAAAAGAAACAATATTTATCATATCACCACAATTTTGTTCAAAGAAAGAAAAGAAACAAAACATGTACATACACACATAGGTAAAAAGAGAAGAAGGAGCTATACCAAAAAGTTAACAGTAGTTATCGCTAGATATTGAGATTAGTTCTGGATTTTATTTTCTTATTTTTGCCTTGTCTACCTTATAATTTTTCTACATTGAACAAGTATTTACTTTTTGATAAGAAAAAATTTCTTCCAAGAATTATTATTTCTTTAATGTTTAAAGCTATTTTTATTCATCTAGGGGACTGCCAGATCCCTTCCTCCTTCCCCCTCCTCACCCCACCCCCACCCCCTGTGCAGCTGGGTGGCTGCCCCTCCCCATCTCTGCAAAAGACTGAAGATTTATTCTCTGACAAGAGAAAAAGAGAGGGTCTCTGGACTGGGGATACCAGGCACAGCTAAGGACAGAGGTACACTCAGCTCCTATCAGGCCTTCACTCTCTAACCAGAAAATGTAAGTGTCTTCTTTGACCAACCCAAGAGCAAAAAACCTAAAGTTTCCCCAACTGAAAGGTCTAGCCAGATGGCCCCATAATGAACCTCAATCTACAGCCCCACCCACTTAGATAATGAACAGACAACCAAAACTGACAGACTGCTCAGAAAAGCCTCTAACATTAAAATAGTTACCAAAACAAATGGACAGGAAAAATGAGCAACTTGAATGAAACAAAGATTATATGAGAAAAACTAAAAAAAAAAAAAAGTATTATCAGATAAAATATTGCAATTGTGAGACAAGAATAGGATGTTATTTTCTAAACAAGCATTCAGAAAACAGAAAAGTTAGTAGAAATAAAAAAATATGGTAGAAATGAACATCCCAATAGAAGTAGAACAAAAAGACAAAGACATAGAAAATAGAGGGAAAAAGAAAGAAAATTAGAAGACAAGACTGGAGGCATAAAATCCAAAGAATAAAAGTTTTAGAAAGAAGAGATAAAATATAAGGGAAGAACTTATCAATGAAATAATTCTAAAAATTTTCCTAGTACAGAAGGAGATGAGTTTTCAGATTCTAAAGGACCTACTGAGTATCCAGCAAAAAGAATGAAAACAAACCCATACTAAGGCACAGTATAGTATAATTTAAGCTCACTAGGATTAAATGATCTTACAAGCTCCCAGAGAGAAAATAAAACAGGTCACAATAAAATATCTTCAGAATTCACAATAGCAACAATGGAAGCTAGAAAGCAATGGAGTAATGCTCTGAAACCTCTAAAGGAAAATGATTACTAATGCAGGAATTTATGCCTAACTAAAATTTCGTCATGTACGATGCTTAAAAAAGAAGACATTTGCAGAATGACAAATTTTATAAATATTCACCATCCATACGTTCTGAGGCAGCTCTTAGAATTTGGTAAATAAACCAGAAAGAGGAAGCCATGGGTACAGGAAGCAGTGTTTTACACAGGGGAGCGGAAATTTCCAGGGCAAAGATGAAGGGAGATTTCTAAGGGCAACTAATCCAGATTGGTGCAAATAATAAGCCCCTGGAGAGAGTTCTTCAGGGAGATAAAACTGATAGACTAGGTAATGTGTCTGAACATCTTGAGAGAAGACAAATACCAAAATATAAAGATTAAATTAATGATTAAAACAAAACAAAAAACATAGAAAACAAAACAAAGGTGAAAAAAAATAAGAATTATCAGGGGAAATAGTTGTGCAGGAAAGAAAATGTAATCATGGTTTACATGACTCAACTGTGAATAATCATCATAATCTAAATCCTGAGTTCTGACCAAACAAAAATTGTGATATAACTATATCTGGAGGAGAGGTGTTAGATGAGAAGGGTGGTATATGTAGTAGCGTGGGTGATGGGGATGGGGGCGTGGGGAGAAAGGGAGCAGTGGGTGGTTATTAGTTAACACCTACAACTGAAAAACTAGGAAGGTAGCAATATGAGACTGTTATAAAGAAACACAGACATTAATATAAAGAGCAATGTGAAAGTAATTGCCTCTGGGAGGAAGAAATGGGGAAGAGGGAAGTGGGGGGACTGTTTGTCCTTATAAACCTCATGGAATCATTTTACTCTTTAAACTACAGGCATATATAACTTTGGTACAAGATTTAAAAAAAAAAAAAAAAAAACTTTAAAAAAGGAGATGGTGCTAGCTATCCAGATTTGGGATAGAATCCCACTATAGCACTTACCTAGATCCCACCCCAGGCAACTTCCTTAACCTCCCTGAGCTTATTTTGTTTCCATCTGTAAAATTAGGACTACGGTGGTTGTAAAGATTAAATAAGTTTTAATGTGTAATGCTCTTTGCCCCTATTTGACACTGAATGTCAGACTCCATTCCCCTCTCCTCAAATGGCCAACACTCCCACCCTCTCACTTGGCTGTTATAGGATACTAGCAACCAACGTTTTCCTGCCCTTAGAGCTCTTCTAATTACACCAATGCCCAATTGTTCGAAGAGGGAGACTTTAGATGAGGGCTTCGTGGATCTCGAACAAGTTATAAACCCCTTCAAAGAAAACAAAAACAAAAAAACCTCTCAAGGGTCCTGTGGCCTTAAAATTATTTTTAAAATGTTATTTCAATATGTATGAACTCCTTAGATCCATAGGACTTAAGCAACAATAAAGCCAAAATAAATTTAAATGCAAACCAAATCACAAAACCAGTGGAATTCAAATGAACATAAATTTAACGTGACAGCTGATGACAGTTTGCTGAAACCAAGTCACAGCTCTTCAAGAGCATGTGCTTTAGCAGGTACTCATGTGTCCCTGTGCCCAGGCCAGTAGGTGCTGGCTGATGACACAATTCCTTGCTGCTTTCCTTTGAATTCTCCCTCCACAGCTCGCTGTGGAACTCCTCAGCCTCCATGTTGTGCTAGCACATCTCTTACACACCAGGCCTGCCAAGAATCTTTTCTTGTCAGCCTGGTACAATGAAAGTAACACAACTCAGCACCAGCTCAGTCATATGCTGAAACAGAAACTCAGGCTCAAAAATAGAGAAAAACCCCAAATTAAAAATCATCATGGAAAACTAGAGAATCCCTGAGTGGAACTGCTTAGAGTTTAACGCCTCTTGGAGAGCCTTAACCCAAAGATAAGAGTAAGACCTTTCCAGTCAGCCTTACTCTTCTCTCTATAAATGTAAGGGCATGTGTCCAGCCAAAATTCCCAACTTTATTCTGCTTTTGACCATACCAATAGGACACCCATCAGACTTTTTTCTACACCCAATTTTTCTTGATTCTATTATGTTGATTGTGATGGGTCCTTGGTTTGCTTTCTTCTCTTTTTAATTTGCTCTCTTTATCAAAGTACATATATTAATAAAAAAAAAAAAAAAGAAATACCTATATTAAGATAGTTATCTCATACACAGGGAAAAACCCACAGAGATTTTTTTTTTTACTTGCAAAGGATATCACTTCACCTTCCAACAGAAAATATTTGTTCACTTCTTTGATGTTAAAAACCTATATTTTAATGGAATTTAATATCTATGTTTCTGATCTATTAAAAACAAACTCAGCAAAATGTGGAAGAAAGAGGTGGTATTGTCAAAAGAAAATATATGTATATAAAATATTTTCAAACTCCCCCCAATCCATCCTTACCTCTTACCTCATAGCCAGGCTGCCAGCCAGGAGCTCAGCCCCAGAGGTGGCAGGCCATGTTCTCTGGCCACACTCATCCAGCTACATTTTTGCAGCTCTCCAGAGGCCAAGAGGCAAAGTGTCCTTCACAGCATTTCACAAAGGATTTCTGTTCCTCCAGAGGAGATATGGCAGTTTGGGCAATCATGGCCATCTCAGGCCTCTGGGTTGCTGCAATGACTAGAAAGAAGAGGGTTTAAAGAATTTGCCTCTGCTGACACCAAAATGACCTAGGGCTATATATTAATTTGTTTAACGAATATTTATTAAACAACAACTATGCAGGAGTATATGTTTTCTACAAGTGATATGAAGACTTAAGATGAAGATGACACATGCTTTGCCTTGGAGAAGCACACAGTCTAAAAGAAGGGATAGACACATAAAAATAAATAACTGCAAAGCAGCATGGGAAGTGCTAAAATTGATATTCAATATGTTCTGAGACCACAGAGGAAGGAACAACTCAGCTTACCTGGAGTGACCGAGTCGGTGTGGCTGAGTTAGAGTTACTCAGGTTGACAAGGAGTAGAATGGGGAAGCAGTCCAGGCAGAAAACACAGCACAGAGGCCTACAGAGCTTGGTTCACGCAGGGAAGAGTAAGTAGATTTGGAGTTACGTAACGTGTAGTAGATAAAAATAAACCAGAGAGGGAAGCGGATGTGGCTCAAGTGATTGGGCTCCTGTCTACTGCATAGGAGGTCCAGGGTTTGATTCCTGGGGCCTCTTGGCAAGCTGGCCTGTGTGGCGAGCTGGCGCAGGAAGATGATGCAGCAAAAAGATACACAGAAGAGAGACAATAAGAAACGTAGCAGACCATAAATAAATAAATAAATCTTTAAAAGTAAATAAATAAATAAACCAGAAAATACAGGCTGGGGTCAATGATTGCTTGGACTTTTTTTTTTTTTTCATGTTATTTTGATATGATGTGTGTATGTTTATCACTATTGTAAATATTGGGCATATAGAAATATTTTTTGCAGAGCATCACAAAAGGAAGACTTGAACATGACACCCAAGCAAACAAAAACTCATCCTTGTTGAAAATAATTTCCCAAACCTCCTTCCGCATCCTATGGACCCAGAATCTCTTGGGGAGGGAACTGAATAGTTCTAGGTGATTCCTGTCATCAGGAAAGTATTAGAAAGAGTTATGAAAAGTGTTTCCAAAACAATCTTTCCAAACAAATGCTAGGCAGGAATTAAATAGAACAAAGGTAGATCTGTGTAAAGCAACTTTGAATGATCTTCAAGATACACTGAGTGATAAAATCAGATTGTAGAGGGAAGCAGATATGGCTCAAGTGATTGGGCATCTGTCTACCATATGGAAGGACCCAGGTTCGATCCCCAGGAACTCTTGGTAAAATAAATAAATAAATAAATAAACAAACAAATAAATAAATAAATAAAGGTGAGCAGGCGAGCCAGGCCTGCGTGGTGAGTCACAGGCCTGCGTGGATGCGCAGCGAGTCACAGACCCGCATGGCTGTGCAGCGAGCCATGCGGCAAGATGATGACACAACAAAAGAGAGATGCAGGGGAGAGCCAAGGCGAGATGTGCCAAAAACCAGGAACTGAGGTGGTGCAAGTGACAGAGTGCCTCTCTCCCACATCAGAGGTCCCTAGGATTGAATCCTGGTGAAGCCTGGAGGAGAAAAATGAGAAGAGAAGGCAAGAAACAGACACAGAAGATCACCCAGTGAATGGACACAGACAGCAAGCGGGGGGGTGGTGTGGGGGGGCGGGGGGAGAGTCATAGAACTGTACACCAAAAAGAAAAAAAATAAAGTCAAGTTAAAAAAAAAAAATCAGATTGTAGAATGAACACATAGCATGATTATTTCAAATGGAACTTCCATTATATCTGTAATGTTTAAATTTTATTTTCAACCAAAACTGTATTCATTCTGTAATTAGAAATGAATATTTTATTTACTTCTGGCATGGATGAGGTGAAGAAGGTAGAAAGCCTATGCAAAATTTATTTGTCCCAGATCCCACACACCACAGGGCGAGTCCTGGTTAAATTTTATCTATGTGCTACTTATTCATCAAATATTTGAAATTGTTCTTTACACACAATGAAGTGGGGTACTTGCTTTGGGGAGAGAGACAAGGGAAGTGTCCAGAATGGGGAAGCAGGGTCAAGAAATCCCGTGCCACACCCATGTCCGTCTTTCAAGACCCAATTCAAGTACTGTCTCTGTGGTCCAATTTTCTCAACCTGATCTCATCACTTTCCCCATACCACTTCCCTCATCAACCCGCATATTTGTGTCTAGGTCTCATCCCTCTCCCACACTACCTCCCCTCAACTCTGCTTTGTCCAGTGGCACCCTGTGCACATAGGTCTCAATAATTGACTATTGAATGAAATGCTGTCAGCTATGCTTCCAAGGCCTGAGAATGGTCTTCTCTCCACTGTAATTACTGCTTAGTGGAAGTCACTTAGCCCCCTCTACTCTCACCCCATCTCTCCCTCCTCCTCACTGCTGTCTAAAAGTCCTGCAATTAGAAACATGTGTTTTCATTACCCAATTAAAGCTAAGACTCAAAATTCAAACCCCCTGGGGAGAGCCATAAAGAGTAAACGGTTGCATTCTGTCCTTCCCAGAGTACAGGATGGGTAGGAGTGAGATGAGAGAGCGTAGCCGGTTCCTATATAGTTGGGGCAGGTGAAGGCTAAGGGTGAAGAATAGAAACTCTGATGGCTCCTCAGAAAGAAAAATGGGCCTGGGAAAGGAAGCTTTTCTTCACAAGTATACCACAGCTGTCACCTCCAGACTATCCCATCTTCTTTCTATCCTCTGTAGCCATCCTAAGAAGAACTATCTTGACATGAGACTGATGTCAAGATATCCTTGAAGTCTGTCCACCCATCGAGAAGGGGAATGGTGTTTCTAAGGTGTTGTCCTTCAATCATATCATGAGAGACTCACTCAGAGACGAAACTGAGGACACTACAAGAAACTACACCCCATCTCCAGCTGGTTCCAGACTAGCAGCCACAAAGGAATTGGAAAACCATTGTTCTTTTTTTTTTTAAAGCTTATAACAGATTTAATTTTAAAATAATTTGGTTCTTATTTATAGGAACTAGATGAACAATAACCCACTTTTAGTTTATTGTGGTTCTTTAGTCATAAATGTAAAAATCAAAGTGAGCATTCCAATTCATTAATTCTCATCTGGATTTAAATTATTAATTATTTAATATCTACAAAGACACCAGTTTTATATTACAGATTAGTCTGTTTCCTTATTTAAAAAGTGTGCTTTTTCATAGTCCATTCTAGTCTCTAAATAGTTAAACTGTTTTATGTTTTATTTCCTTGCTCTTAAGAGTTCTGAAGTTGAAAAAATTTTTAAAGAAATTATGTGTACATTTCACATGCAAAAAATATTTCCACATTTATTGGAAGTTGTTTTAGTTTACCAAAGGGCTGCTGATGCAAAGTCCCAGAAAAGGGTTGGCTTTTATAAAGGGGATTTATTTGGGGTAAAAGCTTACAGTTCCAAGGCTGTGAAAAGTCCAACTCAAGGCACCGCAAGAGGTGCTTTCTCACCAAAGTCAGTGGCCACATGGTGAAGCAAGATGGCCGCTGATCTCTGCCCAAGTCTCTGCCATCCCCTCCAGGCTCACCATCTCTCAGAGCCCAGCTCCTGGAGCTCAGTTATGAACAACTAGGCATAGGGCTTGTCTCTTTCTGGGCATTCTCTGTCAATCTCGGCTGCTCCACTTTCTTCCCAAGTTCAGCTGCAAGCTATCAAGCAAATGGCTCATCTCTTCCCTGGGCTTCAGCTGCTTGAGCATCTTGGGGGGCTTCTCATCTTGCAGCTTCAGCTATGGGCGAAACTGGAGTCCTTTCTCTCACATGGCAGGATCAAATATGGCCAAACCATTGTTCATTATGTAAATGTGTGTCCTGGAACTTCATGTCTTATGGTATTATTGCCGTGGTCTCTTTGCCTAGCCCTCCCCCACAATCACATTGTGGGTTTTTTTTGTTTGTTTTGTTTTGTTTTTAGTTATGTTTCAGTCAGAGTCCAGGCAGGAAATACTCTGTACCTCCAGTTGGATAATTTGGGGAGAGTAAACAAAAGGATTATTTATTAACATACCAGCAAAGTGTAGGGAAATCAACAAGGGATGGTTTCATACCTTCATGCTAGTATCAGTGAGGTGCGTTTACCACCTCTCTGTCTGAAGCTGCAAGAAAAGGAAATGATCCCTTACCCCAGGAAAGGACCTGACAGGAGCCATGATCTTTGGCCACAGGAATCGGTACCCAAGTCTCAGTCTCCCTCCTCCCGATTTCTTCCCCATGTCCTGTATTAGCTTCCTAGGGCTGCTGTTATACTACCACAAACTGAGTGACTAAAACAACAGAAATCCATTGCCTCCGAGTTCTGGAGGCCAAAAGTCTGAAATCAAGGTATCCACAGAGCCATGCTCCCTCAGAAACCTACAGGGAAGAATCCTTCCTGGCCTCTTCTAGCTGCCGGGGTTTGCTGGAAATTCTTGGTGTTCTTTGGCCTGTAGAGGCATCACTCCAATCTCTGCCTCTGTGTTCACATGGCCATCTTCCCTGCATGTGTGTCTTCTTATAAAGACACCAATCATAATGGGATTATGGCCCACCTTAACCCAGCGTGGCCTCATCTTAACTAATCACATCTTCAAAGACTCTATACATTCATAGGAACAGCGATTAAGACTTGAACATATCTTTTCGGGAGACAAAATTCAACCCATAACAATTCCCATTGGCCAAACCCTGGTGGAAGCCAGGGGCAACGGAGCTTGTTGATGTTATCTACACCACCTCAGGCCCTGAGATCACAGAGCAGATGGAGAGTAAAGAGTGGTTCTGAGGGACAAAAAGGGGATGTCTGGCACATCTTCATTGTCTATTTCTTACTCAAGAAACCAAGACCAGTGACATTTAGGTGCACAAAGTCAATTGCAATCTGGAGCAGCAATAGCTCTGCACCTCCTCTCCCCCATGTGACTGCACACTGCTGGAGACATGGGACACACATCTCTGCCCAGTGCCTGCGTGCCTGCCTTGTGCTTCCTTCTCCACCTGGGCTGCCCTTTCTCCTTTTCCCTCTTGGAGAATTTCTACCCTTCTCTACCCTTTAGGTTCAGTTCAAACATCTCTCCTTGAAGCGCCCCTGATTTTATTCCCTCAGATAGGCTTCATCGTTTCTGCGTTTATAAAACAGAAGCACTGTGCGTACATGCTTTTACTGAGGACTCAGTGTACATTTTTCTCTGCTGCTAAGCTGTGAGCCCCTCAAAGGTGAGGTCTTCATCCATCATTATTAGCAACAACAATGACAATTTCCTGAGCTCCTATTATGTGCCAGATCCAGGAACTTTAATTCACTTTCTCAATTAATTCTTCTGTCGATGAAACAGACACTCTTTTTATCCAATGTACAAGTGCAGAAACTGATTTTCAGACAGATTGACCAACTTCCACTCAGCTAGTAAACAGTGGAGAAGGGATTCAAACCTATGGCCCCCCAAATCCTCAGAACCTGAAAGTAACCACAAGGGACATAGCCGCTCAGCTTCACGTCCCCAGCACTGGCCTGGTTCAGTGTGATGCATAATTGATACCCAAGACGTGGTTTTGAATAAACAGTCAGAAGCATAATATGCTGACAGAAATCCTTTGACTGTGTATATACTTCTTCTGGTACGGGTTGGCACATGGCCTTGATTTTCTTCAGCCTTATTTCCCAGCTTCTCTCATTTTGCTGATAATACTAAATTTCGTCTTGACTGTGTTTGTTAAGTGCCTTTTCAGAACAAAATGATCAGCAAACAGAAGCCCTTAGAAGACTATAGTATTGGCCTTGCTCCCAGAGTACTGAGTTAGGACATTTTCCCAAGGACTAGACCAACAGTGTAGCAGGAACTTCTAAGAAACATGTCACTGTATTTTTTAGAGAATGAACTGGAAGTGGGGGAGGCAGAGGGAGAAAAGAAAGATTAGATTTTAAAAACTGATCCTGACACAACAATAACAGCCACCATAGATTGGGTGTGTGTTGTATGGCTAATTCTGGGCTCAGTGCTCTACATACATTATTCCTAATTCTTTAGCAACCTTGCAAAGTTGGTCTACACTAACTCCCTGAAAGAAGTAAATAGAAAGCTATGAGCTATGACATTATCATGAAAGAAATACCCTAGAACCTTTGGCTAATCAAAGTAATTCTAATTGTCAAATATAATTGTAAAGTACAAAGTTGTAGAATCCTAAAGTAACATTTTTCTTCACAGAATTACCTCATTTAATCCTTCCTTTTGCACCTTTGTAAAATAATTTAGGTAAGAGCAGTGTTATGATCCCATTTATGGATGAGGAGAATGAAGCTCAGGGAGGCTAAGCAGTTGGTAACAGTGGGATTAGAACCCAGGTCTTTTACTCTCTAGTTTAGTTTACTTAAATGCAAAAGCATTAAAATTGTATTTTGAACCTAGAAAGCTGAAAGTCTGACATTATACACACTGCCTGTTTCTGAAGATTTGACTTCTGCCCACTTCCACTGCTTCATCCACCCTGCTCCACTAACACCATTTTTCCTTCATATTTTCATTTATTGTACAAATATTGTAATGAGAATAAAGGAAATTTTTTAAAAGTTCATTCATAATTCCAGTACCCCAAACATATAAATTATTTTTAGATTTCCTTGTTCCCCTCTAGTCCTTATACATATACCACGAAGAAGCACACACACATATACATAGTCTAGCTTTTCTAGGAAATTATTTGAAGCTTGGTGGTAATCAAAAGTTAATGATCACAACACATGATTCACAGAATCCAAACAGACCCTTAAATATAGTTTCTTCTGTGACAGCACAGTCTTGATATCACTAACCAGGCAAATAGAAAGAAGACATAGCCACGAGGGGAAGATTTACTCAAAGGAGAGCCTCTTCAATAAATGAGCATTTATCTAAAGATGTTTTAAAGAGCTACCACTACCACATTCAAATTCTGAATGTAGCAATTACTCCTCAGCGTGAATTAGTGACTGGTTGTCTGAGGTAAACTTTCTTGGTCTTTTGAATGTCATCTTAATAAGAGTAATATTGACCAAAATGATAACAGTGGTCTGAATGGTGAGATTACAAATGATGTTTTATTTTCTTCTTCATTCTTTTTTGTATTTTCCAAGTTTTCCCCAATAAACATGTAATGTGTTTATAAAATTAAAAATTAATACCAACAGTGGTTTTGAATGTGATATGCAGTTGTCTAAAAGGAAAGAGCCTATAAAAATTAGAGTGACGAACAGATTGCACAGTCCCTACCACTGGAAGGACAACCAGTCCTTCCAGGCTCTGAAAGCTAGTTCAGAGCTTAGAACCAAAGAGGTCCAAGTGCTAGCCTAGTTCTTGTTCTAGTATAACACCTGCTAACCAGCTTCTACTTGCGTTTTTCTTTTTCTTCCTGCTTATTTTGCTTCCTTCCTTTCTTTTCTTATCTTTTTTTTTTTTAAGCCTGGGAAGATCATTCCCAAACCATTTCTCAATAGAAAAGATTTGATTCTGAAAACATGTTAGGGATTTTCTGTAGCATTGGTCCAATATAATTTAGTTGACAATAACACTCATAGAAATGTGTGGGAGCTTTGCTGTCAAGTCCTGTAGTGCTTTAATAAAGGAACATGTCATTTTTCTTCAGCTAAATTTCAGCTAGAAATAATAGTAGAAGAGTTCTCATTGCCATTCATTCCATAGGCTTTCTGCAATTTGGACACCTTAATGATTTCATGCAAAATTCACTGTTTAAAAAGTCTTGGTGGCTTCTGTCTGATCCTGGTTTTTCCCTTTGATGTGGATTACTTATGTGCATCCATCATGGTAAAAACAGCAGAGTTTGGGCAAACACCGCTCTCTCAGACCCCCGCTCCCTTTCAGGCCTGGAGATCCTTCATCTAACCCAGTTCCATTCTTGTGCCTCTTCCCGCTGGCTTCCCCAGTGCCATTTTTATTAAAGCCCCAGCTCATCCCACATTCAGCTGCATGACTTCTTACATGCTTCAGAATAAATCACCACATTGCTCCGATCTTGGCTTCTCTGCCCTCGGCTTTCAATTAAATTTAGAATTGACTTTAAAGGTACAACCTCAATGTACATGGTTGAAAATGACCTTGTTTCCCCTTTCCCACCACCTGCGACTTCCTGCGCGGGGCTCTTATACTCCAGCTCCTGGTTCAAAAAGTAGAAACAGGAATTTGCTACATGCTCCTGTGGCAAACTATAAGTCTCAAGCTGTTTAAAGTCTTTAAAGTCCCATCCAAAAGGTAAAGTACACTCTGCAGAGAGAAATCTGGGGACCTGAATCTCCGGCTGCCTGTGTTCAGGAAGAGACACAGAAGGAGAGGAAGAAGAAGAAGAAGAAGGGAAGAAGAAGAGAGCAAGGAGAAAAAACAAAAAACAAAAAAAAACCTTTGAGTTAAACACTTCTAATTTGTTTAATTTCTACAGTTTACATTCAGGATGATTAGTCTTTATTTTAATAAATACACATCACTATTGAAGTAATTATATTTAATTAGTATAAATGATCTATGACATGATTAAGAAGACATGAAAGCAGACTTTAACATCAAAACTGACTTTCATCTTTTGTCTTGTCATTTGGCTTTTTACTCTTAGTGAGGAATATGGCATAGTAAGCAGCAGGTCGGGGCTATTTAGAACTGGAGATGTTCCTGCCAATTTCTCCCTCTTCCCTTTGGAAAGCTTCACTGATCAGGAAGACTGAACTGGAAAACACTTCTTCCTCTGTTCAAAGTCCATTAAAATTTTAAGGCACTCAGCTCTAACTAAAGGCAATATGGTCCCTCCCAATGTGGAGGAGGAGAAGGAAAGAATGATTTGCTTGTCTGAAGGAAGAATTAAACAAGATCCAGTATGTGAAAAGGCTGTGAAAACTGAAAGTGCTTTACAAATATAAGAGACCAATTGATTCATTCAACCATCAATCACTTATTGAGTGTCTACTATGCATCCGGCTCCAAGGAGGCTGTGCAATGTTTAAGAGCATGAGCCTTAGTTTTCTCACCTCTAAAATGGGAATAGAGATACTTCATTTTAGGATGTGTAAGAATTAAATGAAAGAATAATTGTAAATCATTTAAAACCAGTTCTTGGCCCATAATGAATACTGAGTAAATAGCTTTACATAAAAATAGGAAAGAAGTATCCCCACATGTTAAAGGACTTACATCCTAATGGATTTGTTATTCTAAAACATTTACCTTTGTCTCTGACCCCAAAAATTGGGAGGCTTCAAAGATTTAGCTAAGTAAACCTCAGACCAAAATACTTTTCCATTGATTGTCTTTAGAAAAATTTACAAAGGACATGTGGGTGCTTTATCAAATAAGAAAGAAAGGGAAAAGGAATTAGTAATTATTCACCAAATGTGAGATCTCAATGCTTTGCCTTTTCCCTCCTTGAAATCTCATTAAATCCTAACTAATAGGCAAACATTAATATACTTTTGTTCTAGATGGGGATACTGAGGCTCAAGGAGGCTCAGTAATCTCCCCAAGGTCATGGGGCTAGGAAGAGGAGGGGATATGGTTCAAATCATCCATTTTGTTAGGTCCCATGGGGAGATATGCTTGAATCCTCATCTGAAAATACAAGAGATATTTGGGATCTTATTAAATTAGACAGAGACATTTTAAAGACATAGAGCATTACAATAATTAATTCCTTGCTCAATTTTGTGTATAGTAGTATTACAATGAGATTCATTCCTTCCAATCTAAGCTCTTCTAGGTAGAATCTTTTTTTTTTTTTTAATTCAGCTCTGAAAGACTACTGTTGACAGGGATGTTTTGGATGATTCTCTTTTACTTTCTTTCAAAAGCGTTTATGCTTTTCTTGGGAAGGAAACCCTAGAAAAGTTTAAAACTGTGAATTGAAAAGTTAGGAGAGGTTACACTGTACTGGCCCTGTTTTGAAAAGCTACAGGTGCCCCTGGGTTAGCTGAATTTTCCATACCAGTTCTACATTTATAGGCTTCCTGAGACTCCTCTCTTCCTAAATGCACTTTTCCTGCTATCAGTTCAGCCCCCTCCCTGGACTGCAGGACTGATAATGACAGCACAGGAAAGTTCAACCCAGGAGTCTAAGTACTTACAGAGGGTAAAGACTTCTTTGCTGGGCAGACCTGAATAGACAGCCCCAGAGGATTTTAAGGGTAAGGAAAATCCCCCGCCCTAAGAAGTTTCTGCTAAGCACTCTGATTGCCACTCAGATCCCAGCTGGATTCTTCTTTTCCGTGCCTACCTCCCCCTCTACCACCGACTGTAGCATAGCTAGACCTCAATTGGCCCAAAACAGCTGATTAAAACTGAGTCACTCCACACAAGGAGTGTCTATACATTATAGACAGTTTTCTTTCCTTCCTTTCCTTCTTTCTGTCTCTTTTTAAATGTCTAGGAAAATTTTTTGATTTTTTTCTAATGTCTAAAAAAGAGGCACTCCACAGTTCACTTCTTGGCAGTAGCCTAAACTGCTCCTTAACCTCTCTGTAGAGCCTTTGAAGTTCAAGGGTGAAAAAGACTGAAAGGTGAAAATAACCTGTTCAGTTAACAGAGAAGTTTACAGTTCCTTATCACATCAAGAGTATGTATATGTGTTTTCATATTCCAAACCTCAGAAACTGAACCCATTATTTCCCAGGCATTTTGTTATTGGCCAAATACATTTACAAGAATGTTCAGGGAATCTAATAATTTCTTTTTTATGTACATCCTTTTATTTTTCAGAGCACTTTCACATATATTTGAAATAGCCTTTCCCCCATGAAATATATGAACTAGATCAAAATCATAACACCCACTTTGCAGATAAGGAAACTGGGCTGAGAGGGACTAATGGGAATGCCAAGATCACATACCTAGGTGACTTCAGCATCAAAATCACAATCCTGGCTTTCTAAGTCTTACTGCAGGCTTTTTTTTTTTTTTTTTTAAATATAAATATAAATATATGAATTATATGATACACAAGGTTTATATCCAATCTTTGCTATTTCCTCCTGGAAAACATATGTGTTGTTCTGCAGATTGTGCCTTGGTGCTGCTGTCGGGAACTGACTTTTAGGTAGAATGTACTACTGGTATACTCGGCCTCGAGATAGTAAGACATTTTGTGGTGAAAGGATCTGAAACCACTTTTTAATAATTACCATGGAAAATTTATTTAGCCTCTTTGAATCTGATTACTCACTTGTAACATGGTGACAGGATTGCTGGTATAAGGTTAAGTAAATGATATTTGTAAAGCACTCTGCCAGTGCCTGACATATTATAGATTGCTCAGTAAATGTTAAAATCCCTTCCTTTCCATGGAAAAACTGCTGTCAGAGGAGTAACAGGAAGAGTTGGGAGAGTAAGATAAAGGAAAATGGGGGTACCCAGATTCCCTGACCCTCTTCAGGGATGCCATCCTTGCAGACGGAGCTCTCTCAGATAAGAGGTAGGATAGATAGGTCAAGACCAGATCATATCTTGGAGGCCATGGTATGGAGTTAGGCATGGCCTGATCAGAAAGAGATTTGAAGTTCTTCTTTCTGTCCCTACAATCATCAATTTGTTCCTACCTCAGGGTCTTTGCACTTCCTGTTTCCTCTGCTTGAAATACTTGACCCTCACATAGTCAATTGGCTTACTCCCTTGCTGCATTCAGGTCTCTGCTTAAATATCACTCCCTCAAGGAGGTTATCTCTAGCTGAATTAATCAAAATAGTATATCCCAACTATTAGTCACTTTCCAACCTTTCAACCTCTTATCTTGATTGATTTATTTTTCTTTAACACTTACCATTAACTGAAATTATATTGCTTATTTATTTGATTATTGTCTATCCCTCCCACTAGAATGTAAGCTCCATAATGGCAGAGACCTCGTCGGTGTTGTTCACTGTCTGTTTCCCCAGTAATTGGCAAATATTAGGTGTTTAAAAAATAATGAATGAGTGAATAAATGAATGTGGATATTGTTACATAAATGAAAGCCCGTTGTTTTAGGACCACTGTGGGTTCCTCAGACTGCCTTCTTTAGATCTGAGTTTAATTGCTAAATGCATTTTCAACATTACACTAGGATCCTTGTAAAGATTAAAGCTAAATGACATTTTCAAAGAAATGCTAGAAATATGAGCTATTCCCTAAAATTGGCACATTTCACTTAGCCAGAATATCGTTCCAAATTCAAGAAAACAGGGAGAACTTTAAAACACAGATCTAATCTGGCCACCACTCTGCCACATTTTTCATGGCTGCCATTGCCATGGGGGTCATATTCAAACAGCCCTGCCCTGAAACACCCATAGGATCTCTTCAGAGCTCTCACGTGCCTCCTAGCATCGTCTCCTAGAGAGGGTGCCTGCTTCCCTGCATAATTACTAATAACACCCCCTTTCACTCTCAAAAGTGTCCTGGTTTGGGTAATGGTTTATATGAACACCTTACCTATACATTCCTTTCCCATAAGGCCTTTGCCCCAGCCAGACCCATCTTTCAAGTAACTCTTCAAACAGAAAAGATACTTTCATTCCTTTCTTTGAGCGATTTTCCCTCAACTTGGAATACCCTTCATTCTTCCAAATTCCAACTCTAACATCAACTCTTCTAGAACGGCTTTACCAAACTTTCCTCCAGTTTAATGTCCATTTGGCAAACACCAAAGACTATTTTGGTATTACATCAGAAGCTTTTTGAAAATACAGCTTTCTGGCTCTACCACCTAAATGTTGGGATTTAGTACATGTAGGGTGGGGCCTAGGAAACCTGTATGCCCCTCCTAATTGTTCCCACAACATTTTCTGCATGTTTCTTCTACCGATAGCTCTCTGAAATGACCAATTTACCTATCTGTTTCCTTCGGGGGGATTATAAACTCCTTAAGGGCAGCGCCCAGGACTCTCACCCTTAGTGTGTCCCTAGAATTGATCCTCCATAAAAGAAATATGAACAAATGAATAATAATGATCAACATTTACAGAGCACTTACTACATGCCAGACTCTGTTCTATATGCTTTTTGTGTATTACTCATTTCAGAAAAGTTTTTAACCTTTAGGGGTATGATAGCCTGAAAGACAAAGGATACTAGGGACATTAAGGTACAAAGAATTAGTTCTGGGAAGTGCAAAGTATGACATCAGCTTTTTTTTTTTTTTAAAGCAAACATTTCTCAGACAGGATCTCTCTTGAGAGTCTTCCAGAGTCCCATGCCTGCTGAGAATTATTGAATCATTACATGGATTCAAGTGTGCCTTGAAGCAAAACTTTGTAAGAATGGCTGGGAATACCTATCATTTCATTCCTACTTGCTGCCCCTCCTGACTATTTTGTGCTTGGTCATCACATTGCTCCTTCCAGCATTTTATTTTCCATTTCAGACCTCTTTAACAAAACAGCTTCTATAACACCTGGAGAAGGAAAATACAAGGGCACCTGCATCAAGAGTGGAACTGCTTTACTCTTTTAACCCAGATTCCTCAACTTCAAAAGTTAGTGCTCTCGTAGACATCCTATAAAATTAAGGAGAGCCTGTGAAGGGGCTCATGACCCACAGAGAGCTTAATGCATTGTAAATGTACAATTCTGGTAACTGTGTCAGAGTATGGATTTCCAAATGGCAGCCACAATCATGATTCAGAACAGATGGTCAAACCACAGGCAATAGAATCAACAGAATTTTCTTCCATCCCAAGAGGCTAACAGAATCCAAGAGAAATATCCGGCATCACTTAAATTGGTAAACAGCTCAAAACAATCTTAATTAGCAGTTTTCAGGAGCACTTAATGACAGAGAGAGCTTGTCTCAGTAGAAACTGGTATTCTTAACCAGCTCCCATATTATTAACCAGATAGGAAGATGGTCTGATGTCCTGGAACAAAACAGTCAAAATTAGGAATCAGGCAATTTTATTTCTGGTTCAGTCTCTGACACTGAGTGACTTTGGGCAGTAATTTGAGTTCTCTAAACCTACTTCCTAATCTATAAAATGATGGCTATGTTTCCTTCTTTGAGCATAAATATGTACTCATGACAAAGGAACAAACAAACAAACAAAAACAACCCTTACTTGCTCCATAAATGAGCAAAATAAGAATCATACAAACAGTTTGAATTATGAAGGAAAATTCATCTTCTAATATATAACAAGAGAGTCAATAGGTAAAAGTTTACTATTATTCATTTCATCATCCAAGTTGCCATGTAAGATAGGGGATTTTTTTTTTCCTGCTAGACATGTTAATGCTTACAGCAGAGCAAACCATAGTACCTCTAGGTAAGGAGACTTTCTTAAAACAAAATAAAACAAAACACATTAATACTGTCAGTCAAGAAATATTGAACTATCTTTTATGTGACCATTTTTGGTCATCGATGTTGTCAGTCTTCTGGAATAGCTTTTGAAAAGAAGGGATAATCTTTTTAGCATTGCTTGTTATCCAGTGCAAGAAACTCCAATAAGAAGAGTCCAGGGAAGCGGATGTGGCTCAATTGATAGGGCTCCCGTTTACCATATGGGAGGCCCCGGGTTCGTTTCCCGGGGCCTCCTGGTGAAGGCAAGCCGACCTATGCCGGCGAGCTGACGCAGCAAGACCTCGCAGCAGCGGGAGAAAAGCAGACACAGAAAAACGCACAGCAGATGGACACAGCGAGCACAAGCAGCAAGGGGAGGATAAATAAAAATAAATAAATAAATCTTTAAA
>JAQZBX010041056.1:0-10606 GCA_029593785.1 Cabassous unicinctus
TATATATATATATATATATACATTTTTTTAAAGGTGCCTAGATAACCTAAATATTACTCAGAAATTACAGGGATTCCCAATAATTTGCTTTTTAACTGACATTACAATTTAACTGCAGCTATTTGGCAGATTGAAATTATGATATGAATCTCCAAAAAAGAAAGTTTATGTTTGTGGGCTGGTCCACTCCTGTGGGTGAAAGTCCTGTTTTCAATTGGACTACACTAGTGAGGCATGCATCATTTTGAGTATCTGCCTGCTTGCTGGATCTGATTTAAAATAAAAAACAAACACCAGAAAAGTGAGCTCCAACATTTTTCATCATGCCATGTGACAGAAAGGAGAGGCTGAAGCAGCTGAGGCCATTGGGAGAGATGATCCATTTGCCTGATAGCAGGCAGCTGAAATTGTAAGACATTGGCACAGCTGAGCCTTAGCAAAGAGGCTAAATAAGAGAGATGCCCTAGCCTTGGTTTCCCCCAACTGAGCTCTGGGAGACTGTATAGCTGAGAGGGGGAAGGCAGAAACCAGGCAGAGATCTCCCACCATCTTGCCTCAACATGTGGCAGCTGACAATGATGAAAATGTGTCTCTTATGGTGCCTCTGTTTGGATTTTTTCATGTCTGTGGAAATGTAAGCTTTTACCCCAAATGAATATCCTCTACAAAGGCCAACAGATTTCTGGTGCTTTACATAAGCAACCATTGACAAACTAAAATAGCCTTTTTTAACCATGCTGAAGATGCATTTCTGGTAACGCAAGGATAAAACAATAGTAATGGCAATGAAAAATGACCAGTAGAATCAGCAAAACCTAATAATTGATAAAATAACAACATGAAAATTAAATTGGCACCCTTCAGATTTCCCACTGATTGATAGTTCCCATTACTGTAAAACAGTTAAGGATTATTTTCTAATTTTTTAGTTCTCCCAAAAATACCCAGTGGAAAAAAGGCATATGGCAGTGAGATTGACCTCCTCAGCTAGCCTCATGGACTCCACACTTAAGTTTCATTTGATTTCTCAAGGATAATTGAATTGATATTTGCACACTTATGTTCATAGTGGCATTATTCACAATTGACAAAAGATGGAAGCAACCCAAGTCTCCGTCAAAATGAAAAATTATTCAGCTGTAAAATTGGAATGAAGATTTGATACATGCTACCACATGGCTAAACCTTGAAGATACAATGTAGAATAAAATATTTCAGACAGACCATCTCTCTCACAAAAGACAGCTGATTGAGGATGGGATCGAGCCCTATTGAGCTGTTCTGGGAGCCCATGGAGCGGGAGCCTTTGGGGCATCAATCTGGAGGGAGCTGGACAGGGAGATAGAGTGTTCAAGATAAAACCATGAGTTTTTAACCCCATGGAAATGACGGAAGGCTAAGCCCCACCCTCAGGACAAAGAGTTTAGGTGAGCCCCGACTCCTGCCTGCCACCTATTGAGAGGGAGCATTCCCTAAGAGTGGGAGGGCTCTATCAAGGGGTGGAGAGGGCTTCACTTTCTGTTGGTTTGGTTGCCTGGACCCCCATAGAGCTTTGTGGAGCACACCAGCCAGCTTGAAGTGGCACCAGGCAGAGGGGAGAGGCAAATCTGCTGAGGCAGCCTGATTTACCTAATCACCCTGGGATACAGAGTCTTGGTCTGAGAGAGGGTGGAGTCAGCCAATTTAATAGCTCTGCACTGAGGACTGTCAGAATTTCAACTCCCCTAAGGGAGTCAGGCAGTGGGAAGCACTTAATAACTTTTCAACAGCTTATTTAGAGTCCCCTGGGAGGATGGGGTGGTCTAGAAAAGGCTTGAAAAATCACTTCAGTGCTGAGTACTCAGTAATCAGGGTCCCATACAAATTTCATAAGGGCACTCAGCCTGACCAGAAGGGGAGTGTGGAACTGCTCATACAGGCTGTTGAATCCTGCTGCCCTAGAAGAGTAAAACCTACCTGGGGGAAAGTGACTGAATAGCTTTCTAAAGAGCTGGCTGACCCAGTTGGAGCAATAGCTCAGTGAAATAATCTCTACCTTGAAAGTATGAGGTCCCTGGTTCAATTTACTACTACTGTAAGAGTGGTGATCCAGCTGATACTGTAGGACATGAAAAACAAAGGCTTTATTTTTTTACTAACTTCTTTTGGGTCCTTAATTATTCCAAAAAGAAATGTTAATTTAAAAATAATTAACTTAGTTTATTTGCTAAAACCCGCCACAAAACCTGCAGAGAGAAGCCTGCAGGGTAACTAATTGATGAACACAGGCAGCCTAAGAGGCTAGACAAGGGCCAATGAAGGAATGGTGTTCCTCCTTAGCTTTGTTTGACTGGTAACTTGTGTGTTTGTTTCGGGTTTTTTTTTTTTTTTTGTTATTGTTTTACTTCCTGTTTTTTTTTCCTCTTTACTCCCCCATGCCTTTTTTTAAAAAAATTAGGTGCTGCTAGCTTGTTTCTTATTTTCTGTGCCTCTCCTTCCTTGATTTCCCATTTTCTGTGTATGCCAATTTTGTCTCCCAACACTATCTCTTTTACTTCCTTCATCTTTCTATTTTCTGCTTTCTATTGCAGTGCTTACATTCCATCATTTTTTATTAGTCCTCAACTTTACTGGTTTCAATTTCTATCTTGCCTATTCTGTTTTCTTTTTTTTTTTCCTTAAGTTTTTTTCTTTCCGTCCTTTCTTTTCTCTTTCTCTCTCTCCTCATCATTCTGGCCTTTTAAATCATTGTATATATATTTCTCTATTCAGTTTCCCATTTCATTGTAGGTACTCCACTTTTTTATTCCCATTAATCTACACTGCTTACATGAGGTAAATATTTATTTTACTAAGGCTTATATGGCCCCTCTTTTAACTTTTATTATTAGTACTCTCATCCTTTTTCTTTTTCTTACCTCTTTCGATTTCTCTGGCCCTAATTTTTTCCTCTGAGTGAACATAAAAAAGAGCAAAGAAATAGAACAAGGAGAACAAAGAGTCAAAGAGAAAACTTAACACACGTACAAAACCAGCAGCTAAACAAAACTGTAGAGCAGAGAGAGAAGCTAATCAACTGAATAAACCCATCAAGATAAATGATGATGAGAGGACAACAAAAAAATATGAACCATACTAAACAGGAAGACATGGACCAGCCCAATGAACAAACTAAAATCCAGGAGGACATGCAGATAATCGATAAACTAATCAAAGTTGTCCAAACAAATATTCTGGACCAACTTAATGAATTGAAGGAAGAGATTAAGCATATTAAGAAGACACTGGGAGAACATACTGAAGAAATTGTAAACCTACATAAAAAGATAACAGATATGTTGATGAACCGCACAATCCAAAAAATCAAAAAGACACTGGAATCATATAACAGCAGATTTAAACAGACAGAAGAAAGAATTAGTGATGTGGAAGACAGCACATCTGAAATCAAACAGATAGTAGAACAGATACATAAAAATATAGATACGTAGGGAAATAAACGAGAACACAAAACACACAAACATACACATTATAGGCATCCCAGAGGGAGAAGAGAAAGGGAAGGGAAAAGAAGGAGTATTGAAGGAAATAATGGCTGAAAACTTCCTAGCCATATTGAGGGAGATGTACATACATGTCCAAGAAGCAGAGCGCAGCCCAAACAGTATAAATCCTAGCAGGCCTACTCCAAGACATATATTTGTCAAAATGTCCAATGTTCAAGAAAAAGAGAAAATACTAAAGGCAGCAATAGAAAAGAGATCCATCACATATAAGGGAAGCTCAATAAGATTAATTGTGGATATCCCATCTGAAACCATAGAGGCAAAAAGACAGTGGAATGACATAATCAAGGTACTCAAAGAATAAAACTTCCAGCCATGAATTTTCTATCCATCAAAACTGGCATTCAAAAATGATGGAGAGTTCAAATTATTCACTGATAAACAGAAATTAAGAGACTATGCCAATAAGAATCCTGCCCTTCAATAAATACTAAAGGAAGTTCTATAGTTTGAAAGGAAAATACAGGAGAGAGAGAGTTGGAGGAGAGTGTAAGAACAAGTGAAAGTTCAAAAACAGAAATAAAAACAACATATGACATACATAAACCCAAAGAAAATATGGCTGATGTAAGAAATTCCTTGAGAGTAATAACACTGAATGTTAATAGATTAAAGTCACCAGTCAAGAAATGCAGATTGACAGAATGGATAAGGAAATATGACTCATCTATATGTTGTCTAAATGAAACCCAGCTTAGACCCAGGATTCAAGGAGACTGAAAGTGAATGGCTAGAAAACAATTTTACAAGAAACAACAACTAAAAAAGGGCGGGAGTAGCTATACTAATTTTGGATAAAATAGACTTTAAATGCAAAACTATTTTAAGAGACAAAGATGGACACTATATGCTTGTAAAAGGGATAATTTTTCAAGAAGAAAGCGCAATCATAAACATTTATGCTCCTAATTAGGGGACCTCAAATACATGAGGCAAACACTGGAAAGAATAAGTGGAGAAATAAATCCCTCTACAATTATATTGGGGGACTTTAATACACCATTATCATCATTAGACAGAACATCTCGACAGAGAATCAATAGAGAAACAAAGACTCTCAATAATTCATTAGATGAACTGGACCTATCAGATATAAACAGAAGGCTATTACCAAATACAGCGGGATTTACAATCTTCTTGAGTGCACACAGATCATACTCCAAAATAAACCACATGCTAGGGCACAGAACAAATTTCAATGAATAGAGAAAGATTGAGATTATGCAAAGTATTTTTATGGCCACAATGGAATGAAACTGGAAATCACTAAAGGCCAGAGAATCAGATTGGGCACAAAGATATGGAAGCTAAACAACACACTCTTAGACAAGCAGTGGATCAAGGAGGAGATCTCAAAAGAAATCAGTAACTACTGTGAAACAAATGAAAATTACAACACAACATATCAAAACTTTTGGGATGCAGCCAAAGCTGTACTGAGAGGGAAATTCATAGCCATAAATGCATATATCAAAAAAGAAGAAAGAGCTAAAATTGAAGACCTAACTCCCAGCTGGAAGAATTGGAAAAACAACAACAAACAAACCTGAAAGGAAGTAGAAAGAAGGAAATGACAAAGATTAGAGCAGAACTAAATAAAATAGAAAATAAGAAAGCACTAGAAAAAATAAACAAAATGAAAAGCTGGTTCTTCAAGAAGATCAATAAAATTGACAAACCCTAAGCCAGACTAACAAAGGAAAAGAGAGAGCAGATGCAAATACACAAAATAAGAAATGAGGAAGGGGATATCACCAGTGACCCCATAGAATTCAAGTATCATAAGCAGATACTTTGAACAATTATATGCCAACAAGAATGATAATTTAGAGGAAATGGTCAAATTCCTAGAAACTCACAAACAGCCTACCTTGAGGAAAGAAGAAATTGATGAACTCAACTGCTCAATTACAAGTAAAGAGATAGATACCGTCATCAAAAACCTCCCAACTAAGAAGAGCCCAGGACCAGATGGCTTCACAGCTGAATTCTACCAGACATTCTAGAAAGAGCTAACACCAATCCTGCTTAAGCTTTTCCAAAAAATAGAAGTAGAAGAAACATTGCCTAACACATTCTATGATGCCAACATTACCCTAATACCAAAGCCATACAAAGATGCCACAAGAAATAAAATTACAGACCAATTTCTTTAATGAACCTAGATGCTAAAATCCTCTACAAAATATTTCTTAATCACATTCAACAACATATAAATGAATTATACACCATGACCAAGTGGGTTTCATCCTGGCTAAGCAAAGATGTTTCAACAAAAGAAAAATAATCAATGTAATAAACCACATAAACAGATTGAAAGAAAAATATCACATGATCATCTCTATAATTGCATAAAAAGCATATGACAAAATACAGAACTCTTTGCTGATGAAAACACTGCAAAAGATAGTAATAGAAGGAAACTTTATGAACATGATAAAGGGTATATATGAATAACCCAGAGCCAACATTATCTTTAATGATGAAATCCTAAAAGTATTCCCTCTAAGATTGGGAACAAGACAAGGATGCCCACTATCACAGCTCCTATTTAACATTGCCTTAGAAGTACTTGCTCGAGCACTGAGGAAGAAAAAGATATAAAAATCATCCATATTGGAAAGGAAGAAGTAAAAATTTCACTAATTTCAGATGACATGTTCCTAGACATAGAAAGCCCTGAGACACATACAACAAAGCTTCTAGAACTTATAAAGGAGATCAGTAATGAGGCAGGCTATATTATCGATGCTAAAAATCAGTAGCATTTCTGTACCCCATTAATGAGCAAACTGAGGAGAAAATCAAGAAAAAAATACCATTTACAGTAGTAACTAAAAGTATCAAATATCAAGGAAAAAATTTTACTAAAGATGTAAAGAACTTATATTCACAGAACTACAGAGCACTGTTAAAGGAAATCAAAGAAGACTTAAATAAATTGAAGAATATTCCCTGTTCATGACTAGGAAGACTAAACATCATCAAGATGTGTATCCACACAAATTAATCTGCAGACTTCACGCAATCCCAGTAAAAATCAACACTATATTTTTTAATGGATTGGAAAAACTCACTACAAAATTTATTTGGAAATGGTAAGAGGCCCTGAATTGCCAAAGACATATTGAAAAAGACAAATAAAGTTGGAGGTATCACACTACCTGACTTCAAAACATAGTACAAAGCTACAAGATTCAAAACTGCATGGTATTTGCTCAAGGATAGACATACTGACCATTGGAACGGAACTGAGACTTATGACATAGATTCTCACATATACAGCCATCTGGAATTCAACAAGGCCACCAAGCTGTCTCAGGTGGGAGAGAATGGCCTCTTAAACAAATGGTGCTTGGGGAACTGGGTATCCATATCCAAAAGAATGAGAGAAGAACAACATCTCACGCCTTATGCAAAAATCAATTCAAGATGGATCAAAGTTCTAAATATAAGAACCAAGACTATGAAGACCTTGAGAGATTATGTAGGGAAGCATCTACAGGACCTTGTAATAGGGAATGGTTTCATAAATTTCATACCCAAAGGATGAGCAACAAAATAATATCTAGATAAATGGGATCTCCTCAAAATTAGAAACTTCTGCACCTAAAAGGATATTATCAAGAAATTAAAAAGGCAGCCTACCCAATAGGAGAAAATATTTGATAACCATATATCTGATAGGAGCCTAATATCCTGCATATATAAAGAAATCTTACACCTTGAAAATAAAAGGACAAACAACCCATTTAAAAAATGGGCAAGTGCACTGAAAAGACACTTCTCTGAAGAAGAAATACAAATGACTAAAAAGCACATGAAAAGATTCTTGACATCGCTAGCCATTAGGGAAATGCAAATCAAAATTACAATGAGATACCATCTTCCACTCATTAGAACGGTGGCTATTAAAAAAACAGCAGACTATAAGTGTTGGAGAGGCTGTGGAAGATGGAAACCCTCATCCACTGCTGGTGGGATTGTAGAATGGTCCAGCCACTATGGGGGACAGTTTGGGGTTCCTTCAAAAACTAACTATATAGCTTCCATATGATCCAGTGATTCCACTGCTGCTATATACCCTGAGGAATTGAAAGCTAAGACACGAACAGATATATGCACACCAATGTTCATAGCGGCATTGTTCACTATTGCCAAAAGTTGGAATTAACCCAGGTGCGCATCAACAGATAAATGGATAAACAAAATGTGGTACATGCATACAATGGACTATTACTCAGCTGTAAGAAGGAATAAAGTTCTAACACATGGGATAACATGGATGAATCTTGAAGACCTTATTTTGAGTGAAGAAAGCCAGGTATTGAAGGATGAACAGTACATGATCTCCCTGATATGAATCAGGTAAGTTGAGCAGTATCAGAGAGCTATTGTCTGTAGGATAGATTTACAAGAAATAGAAAGAGAAGAGAAGGTTGTGAGCCATCACCCATATGGATGTAATCTATGGTAAATTGATAGAGTGTAGTTGTGTATTGAAGAGATAAGACAGGAGGGTAGTGATATTACTGTGTTAGGTGATGCAGGGTTGACAGGTGGGTAGATTGGGAAGGGTGGGTCAGATGGTCCAGGATTCTGGGGGGAGGTTTGGGAGAGGGACCAGGTGAACACTGGGGATTTATGAGTATGAGGTTGCAAGTACAAAGGTGGGAATGCTCCTATGGCAAAATGACAAGGAAGGGTCATTGGTTTCGGTTGTTGGTTGGGGGGAGCATTCCAGACAGGGCACACATAGAGCAGGTTTCTAGGGCTGTGTGACTGCTCATATTGTCATAATGTGTTGTATCAATGGGTGGAGACCTGCATAATGAATGGGAAGGATTGGACTCCCATCTTTGTGAGGACCAATTTGTTCAGAAATAAACAGTCAGAAGTCTCTCAAGAGCAAGGGCAGATACCATTAGGGGAGGACAAATCAGTGTGTCAAGACCTCTTGTTGCATGTAACCATGAATCCTGTCATCCAACGAATCAAGCCAGGGGTTCATCGTGGGCCTCGGGGTGATGGGGTGAAAGGAATAGAATTGATCAAATGGAGTATTTAGTTGTCAGTAGAAATGTTCTTCATTACTCTAAAGTGATGGATACAGGACATTGTAAATATCATTAAGATTTATAAAAGTGTAGGGTTTAAAATGTATACCATAGTGTAAACCATTGACAATGTTTAGTAGTTATGCTTCATTATTTGTATATTAGTTATAACAATGCTACCATCACATATAAAAAGGTATTAATATGGGGAGGAAGAAAAGGTGAGGATTTGGAGTATATGAGAGTCTCCTGTATTCTGTGTGTGACTTTGCTATGACCTAAAGCTTCTTTGAAAACAAAATGAAAAATGGTGAGACCCTTGGGAATGAGAAGGGGAAGGTGCCACAGTACAAACTGGACACCAGATATTGAAGTGATGAAAGGCAAAAGGTAAAAAAAAAAATTAAATTTTTAAATTTTTAATATCCCAATCTTTTAATTTAATTTAATTTTTAGTTTTTTAAAATTTTCATGTATTTTATCTCTTACATTTAAACTTATTATTATGATTTCATTTTCCTATTAATTGTATTCAGCTATTGTAATGGCTTCATCTTTGAAGAAACTTTGGATCACAGAAGGGTTACAACTGGAGTAGGGGAGGATCATTGGTGTGGGGTTTCAGGGATGGTGGATGCATGGGAGGAAGTTCACCTGAGCATAAATATAAGGTATATGAAAATGTTCAAATGTTCATCGGGCATTGTCACAGTGGGTGGAGAATCACTCAATAAATGAGAGAATACAGAATTCCCATCCTTGAGAGCTCTGCCACATTCTCTAAGGTAGCAGCAACAGTCTCCCAAGTACAGGGGCAGTGACTGGCAAAGGAGGATGATCCACTGATGGGCCTTTGATATTGATGAATAGCCTTATGGGTCTTTGCTCTTGAAATTGAAACTTAGCCTATTGTTATGGGGTGCCTAAGGGTTGCCTCCTGTGAGCCTCCTTGTTGCTCAAATGTGTCATCTCTCTTAGCCAAACTCAGCATATGAATGCATTATCTTCCTCCCAGCATGGAACATGACACCTGGGGATGAGCCTCCCTAGCACCAAGGGATTGCTACCAAGTGCCAACTGGCAATGCGACTGGAAATAGTTCTTGAATAAAAGGGGGGAAATGTAGACAAATGAGTTTATGTGGCTAAGAGACATCAAAATTAGTCGGGAGGTCCTCCCAGAGGTAATGCTTATGCACATCTTAGGAAGTACTTATAGAATCCCAAAGTGGATATTACCCCAAATAGTGGGACTCCTCAGGGCTCTGGAGTCACCCAGATCCTATGTCAGGGCAGATAATTCCAGAGTATGGTGCCTTGCCAGTGGGCCCTTCTTTGGAGTTTGTGCTCCTGAGAGTGACATAGTTTGACTCAACCATGTCTTCCCTGCACATGGCTCATCTGTTACTATTATTCATACCTGTACTTGGTGCTAGAGTTTGTAGGTGTACATCCAGAGGCTTGAGTCTTGAGCTATCCATGTGTCAGCTGGGCCTGGAACCTCAGTGTAGCAGCAACTCATTTTCTACAGCTCATTGGACTCACCCAGGACAACTAGCAGGCAGATGATAATGAACAACGGCCGTCCCAGGGAGTGGAGAGAGTCTGCAGCTGCAAGCAGGATAATCCCATCTGTCTTCTCCATGGGATATAAGCCCCCTCTCAATTGGAAGTGGAGTGGACATCACCACCACAGACTCCTCAGGAAGGGGGGAAGAACTATGTACTAGGAGGGCTTAGTACCTCCTAAGATGTGTCTATTCTACTATAGACATATTGTGATTCAAGAAATGGAAGAAATTACAACATTGATATGGAGCCAGTGGCCACTGGAGGCTCTGGGATCAGGGAGAGGGAAAAGCAGTTGTAATACTGGGGCTTTTTTGGAATTTGAAAATTGTCCTGAGTGACATTGCTACGACAGATATAGGCCATTTTATATCATCATATAACATGCAGAACTATGTGGGATAGAGTGTGTTCTACAATGTGAACTATAGCCCAT
>JAQZBX010041056.1:10706-22570 GCA_029593785.1 Cabassous unicinctus
GGCATCCTTATATTTTTTGTGTAACATTTCTGTAATCTAAGTATCTTTAAAAAAAAAAAGAAACTCCTCCATGGGTTTATTATATCCATTAATAAAATAAAAATTAAAAAAATAAATAAATATTTCAGACACAAAAAGACAAATATTTTATGAACTCAATAATGTGATATAATTAAGATAAACAAACTCATAGGGTCCAAAACTGAAAAATACAGGCCACCAAAGATTGACTGGGAGATGGAAATGAGGAGTTAATATGTAATTGCTATAGAGTTTGTGTCTGGACTGATGGAAAAGATTTGGTAATAGGTGCATGTTAGCACAACAGAGTGAATGTAAAAACCCCCACAGAATTATAGATTTAAATGTTGTTAAAGGGAACTAAATTTGTTTTATATGTTTTAATTTGTTTTATATGTTATTAGAATGCAATGAAAAAAACATATACATATACAACACAAGCTGTGAATTTTAATATAAACTGTGGATTAGAATTGTTTTATCAATAGTAACAAAGGTACCATACTAATGCAAAATGATAGTAGGGAAAACTACATACATGTAGAAATTATATAGGAACTCTAGATTTTCTGCATGATTTTTCTATAAACTTAGACTTCTCTAATTGAAAAAATAAATAAATGAAAAAATGTCATAAAAAAACAAAAAAAAAAACATTGGGAAAAATATTTTCATGTATGTTCTGTTAAACCTGTTAAAAGGAAATACATACATTTTAAATATCAGACTTTTGTGTTTATCTTAAGCCCATATAAATTTTCATGAGATAAGGTCCATCCAAGTTTTCAAATAAGAAAAAATTCTGGGAAATTGAAATGAATCAAAAGTTGTTGTTGTTTTAATATCAAACATCAATAAAACTGCAAGCCTAATTCAAAGAAGTTTTTATATACAAATTTAAGACAGCTACTAAAAGAGACGGTATATCATCTATGGCAGGAAAACTAAGAAGTCAGCCCAATTTACAGAAAAAAAGGGATTGTCCACATCCTTTTTCTTCTGCCTTTTTGTGATTGCTTTTCAATTGGTTAGGTCCCAATTATTATAAAAGTTCACTCTATCTTCAAATGTTATAATTCATTTAGAGATTTTACTGTAAATATTGATAATATAGTAATAATTGACAAGATATTAAATAGATAAATGAAAATCATTTCTTTTAAAAGTAAATTTCCACCTGTATGTTACTTATAAAAAAGAAAATCTTAAAATAGATTAAGGCTTATTATTGCTATTTTATTAAATTTAATAATGCTGTGATAGAATTTGGTTAGTGTTAAACAAAACCACTTTTGGCAGGCTGAATAATCATCCTGCACATATATGCATATTCTAATCTCTGGAACCTGTGAATATGATATATTACATTGGCAAAGGAAATTTTTGCTTATGATTAAGTTAACAATTTTGATATGAGGCCTTTAACTTGGCTTGAATATCCCAATGTAAACATAAGGCTTCTAAATTAGGGAAAGAGGGAGGCATAGAAGGAAGAGATGTGATGAAGCAACAGATGAATTGATGTGATTGCTGGAAGGTGACAATGAGCAAAGAATGTCAGCAACTTCCTTTAGAAGCGGGAAGGCACAAGGAATGTGTTCTCCCCCAAAAAGCTCCCTAAGGAACTTGATCTTGAGTACATAGTGAGTTTTAACGAATGAGACCCACTTTGGACTTTATATCTTCAGAACAGTAAGATAATAAATTTGTGGTGTTTCAAGCCATTATATTTAGATAATTTGTCAAGCAACAATAGGAAATTGATACACCAATAATAATGTTAGTTCTAAAACTAGTTGAGTTTAGATTTCAATGCATTCACAGTTAATTTTTATATATGGTAGGAATTGTGGTTGAAATTAGAAGCTAGGAAGAAAATTTGGCAAACAAACAAATGGAACAGATAAAGATTCCTGGAGAAAAAGCAGAGGAAAGAAAGTTTTCTCCTAGAGGTACAACAATTGCACAAAAAATACAATCTTAAAAGTTATACCTCATATCCAGGACAAGAAACAAATGAAGAAGAGCTGAGAAAATTTGAACAATTATATATGGGCTATTCTAAAGGTCCAGAATAAGTTGGACCAAGCATCAAATAAAAGCCTTAACACAAACCAATCAACATTAAAAAACTAGACAAATAGGAGTGTGAAGAGAAATTTGAAAGTTTAAAAGAAAGGTTACAGAAATTATAGGGATGAAAGGCACAATAATGGAGATTAAGAAACACTTAAAGCATAAAATAACGGGCTTAAACAGGCAGGAGAAATAATCAGTGAACTAGAAGACAGTACAATTGAGATAATAAATAAAATAAAATGAAGATAAAATAATAGAAAAATTTGAACAGTGTTTCAGGGATTTGAGTGACAGCATGAAACATGTAAACACTTGTGTCATGTGTGTTCCAGAAAAAGAGAAGGGAAAAAGGACAGAAAGAATATTGGAAAAATAATGGTTGAACATTTCCCAAATCATGTGAAAGGCATAATATACATGTCCAATAAGCAGAACATAGTATAAACAGAATAAACCCTAAGACAACCAATCTGAGTCACATACTAATTAAAATGTCTAATGCCATAGATAAAGAAAGAATACTGAAAGCAGCAGGAGAAAATCTATTCACCATGTACAAGGTATTCTCAATAACATTATCTGTCAATTTGTCATCAGAAACTATGGAGGTGAGAAAGCAGTGGTATGATATATTTAAAGCACTCAAAGGGAAATATTACCAGCCAAAAATTCTGTATCTGGTGAAACTGTCTTTCAAAAGTGAAGGAGAATATAAAATATCCACAGATAAACATAAACTGCGAGAGTTTGTGAACAAAACTCCCATCCTACAAGAAAAACTAAAGGAGTTCTGCAGGTTGAATGGAAAGTACAAGAGAGTGTGACTTGAGGTAGTGTGAAGAAATGAAAATCTTTAATACAGGCAACTAAAAGGGTAAATGAAAAACTTGATAGTACTTTATCCTAAGTATAAGACTCTACACGTTAATACCTGTAAGGGTCAGAAGACAATGAACAAAAAAAAAACAAAACGTATTTCCTGATAATGGGCATAAAAATATAAAATGGTAATATGGGGTAAACACAACATAAAGAGGTGAAACAAAGGGATACTGGGGCAGATAACATGTCTGCTATTGAAGCTAAGTTGGTATCTTTTCAAATTAATAGGATACAGATGTATGTCATCTAATATAAATCCAAGGAAACCACAAATAAAACATTACTTACATTCTTTTAACTATCAGTGAGGTGAGCAGATACCATACCTATGGAGTCAAAAACTCTATTTTGTGAATTTCTTAATCATATCTTCTTCTTTTTTAATGGGGGTGGTTTTTCTAGATTATTTTGTTAAATGCTTTGCAGTTTATTTCCTTGGTCTTTCATATATATTTTCCTATTGCTTATGACAAAAGGTTTTGTCATAACTTTTTCTGTAAAGGGTCAGATAAATATTTTAGCCTTTGTGAGCCATATGGTCTCTAACATCTCATCAACACTGCCTTTGTAATGTAAAAGGAGGTAATATGAAAACAAGTGGTTCCCAACCATGGGCAATTTTGTCTGTCAGGGTTTGTTTGGCAATGTCCAGAGACATTTTTGTTTGCCACAATGATTGTAGACTATTGCTGGAATTTGTGGGTAGAGGCCAAAGATGCTGGTAAACATCCTACAGTGCACACAGGACAGCCCTCTAGAGTAAGAGTTATCTGGTTCAGAATGCTATTAGAGCTGAAGTTGAGAAATCCTGACTTGTAAGCAATTGGGCATTGCTATGTTCCAATAAAACTTTCTTTAAAAAAAGAGGTGGCAGTCCAGGCTGTAATTTGCTTCCCATGATTTTAGAACATTAACTTATTTTGCTGTATATATCTAGATTTCTGGAATTTTTTCCTGAATTGTCTCTTTCAACACAAATATTTTTTTCAAAATTTTCTTCTACTTTATTTTATGTTTTTGAATATCATTGACTAAATTAAATAATACAGAAATACTGCACCTATGTAATTAATATGTAGTAATTAGGCATGATATTTAATTTTTTCTGATTATAGTTTTATAAAGTAAATATCACATCAAAAATATATATAGAAAGAGAAATGAGAAAGGGATAATTCAGATACCAGATACATCACAATATATCAGCTATACAAAAAAGCAGTTTGCAATAAAGAGAAGAAAAGAAAAAAAATGCAATATACAATAAATGACAAAAAAGGCTGAATTAATGCCTTTACTGTAATAGCACTGAATGTTAAAGGATTAAACTTTACCTGTCAAATGACATAGACTGGCAAATGTATAAAAAAACATGATCCACCTACATGCTGTTTACAAAAGACTTACCTTAGACTGAAAGACACAAATAGATTGAAATCTAAAGAATGGGAAAATACATTTCATGTTAACATATAATATTATGTTATATATATTACGTAATATTGGGATATTTATTCTAATATTGGGCAAAATAGACTTTAGGTAAAAAACTGTTACAAGAGACAAAGAAGAATATTATATATAAATAACATGGTCAATCCACCAAGAAGAAATAGCAATCATAAATAATTATGCACTTAACCATGGTGCCCCAAAATAGATGAAGCAAGCTCTGGCAATTCTGAAGGCAGAATAGATGTTATATTTATTTATGAGAATGGTGTATTAATGTCTCCAAGTAGAAACAAAAATACTTGGAGATATTAATAGACCATTCTCATAAGTAGATATAACATAAAGACAGAGATCATGAAGGAAGAAGAGAAGATGAATGATATGATAAATGATGCAGAATATTGCATCTAAATACATCAGGATAAACATTGTTTTCAAGTATAGATGGATTGTTCTCCAGGACAGATCACATCTTGGGCCACAAAACAATTTGCAATACTCTTTAAATGATTGAAAATATACTAAATATGTATGCAAGTGTGGTTCAACATTAGCAAGTCAATTAAACATTGTACCGGAAGCTCTAGTCAGAATCATTAGGCAAGAAAAATAAATAGAAGTTTTCCAAATTGGAAAGGAAGAAGTAAAATTTATTTATAGGGAAAATGCTCCTATATATAGACATTACTGAAAAATCTACAATAAAGCTCCTAGAGTTCATTAACAAATGCATCAAAGTGACAAGATAAAAGATCCACACTCAAAAATCAGTAGTGTTGCTATACCCTAAAAAAGAGCAATTTGAGGAGGAAATAGAGAAAAAAAATTCCATGTACAATAACAACTTAAAGAATCAAATATTTAGGAATAAATTTAGCCAATAATATATAGGGCTTATACATAGAAAAGTGTAAAACTTTTTTTACAGAAATCAAAGACCTAAATAATTAGAAGATTCCATGCCCATGGATTAGAAGACTAAATATTGTTATGATGTCGACTCTATCAAAATTGATACATAGATTCAATGCAATCCCAACCAAAATTCCAACAGGCTACTTTACAGAAAGGGAGAAATGAAATATCAAAATTGTTTGGAAGGGTAGGGGCTCTAAATAGGCAAAAAAAATCATGAAAAAGAAGTACAAATTTAGAGGACTCACATTTCCTGGTTTTAAAGCTTATGAGAAAGATACAGTGGTAAAAAGAGCATGGTACTGGTATGGAATTGAATAAGAGTTCTGGAATAGGCTTTCACATCTATGGTCAATTGATTATTTGCAAGGTTTCCAAGTCCACTCAATTGGGAAAGAACAGTCTCTTCAACAAATCATGCTTGAAGAACTGGATATTGATTTGCAGAAGAATGAGGGGAACCCTATCTCACACCATGTACAAAAATTAATTCAAAATGAATCAAATACATAAATATAAAAATCAAGACAATTAGGCTCATGAAAGAAAATTTAGGGAAGCGTCTTCAGGATATTATCTTAGGCATTGGTATCTTAGACTTTACAGCCAAAGCACAAGCAAAAAAGAAAATATATCTAAATGGGACCTCATCAATATTAAAAATTGTTGTGCTTCAAAGGACTTTATCTCAAACATGGAAAAACAACCTATTCAGTGGGAAATATTTGGAAACCACATCTCTGATAATGGTTTAATTTCGACAATATATAAAGTAATTCTACAACTCAACAATAAAATGACAAAGAGCAAATTTTGAATGGTCAAAAGACTTCAGGAGACATTTCTCCAAAGAGAATATACAAATGTCTAAAAAGCACATGAAAAGTTGTTCAATATCATTAGCTATTAAGGAAATGTAAATCAAAACCACCATAATAATATAACATTTCACACCCACTAGAAAGGCTACTATTAAATTAGCAAACATTGCAAGTGTTGGAGAGAATATGGAGAAAGTGGAAAAGCTGATTCATTGCTGGTGGGTATATAAAATGGTACAGCCCACTGTGGAAGACATTTTGGCAGTTCTTCAGAAAGCTAAGTATGAAATTTCCACATGACTTCTCTATCCTTCTTCAAGGTATACACCTAAAAGAATTGAAAACAAAGACTCAGATATTTGCACACCAACGTTCGTAAGAGCATTATTCAGACTTACTATATGAGAGAAGCAACTCAAGTGTTCATCAACCGATGAACAGATAAACAATTGCGGTATGTACATACAATGGAATACTATTCAGCTGTAAAAAGGAATAAAGTCCTGATGGATGTGACAACCTGAATCAACATTAAGGACATTATATTGAGTGAAATAATTCAGACACAAAAAGACAAATATTGTATGATTTTGCTGTTATGAACTAACTATAATAATCAAAGTCAAAGAATTAGAATCTAGAATATAGGTTACCAGGAGATAATTAGTGCTTGGAGAAAGGGGATTTGATGTTTAACTTGAAGAGATATTCTGTTTATGCTGATGATTTGGAAATGGAATGTGGGGATGGTAGCATATTATTGTGAGGGTAATCAACAGCACTGAACTGTATAGTGAATGTGGTTAAAAGAGGAAGATTGAGGATGTATATATTATTATAATAAAATTTAAAAGATAATACATAGGACCATAATACTCAGTGAACCCTATTATAGAACATGGACTGTAGTTAATACTACAAGTGTAAGAAAGTTACTTCATGAATTATAATAAATTTATGATACTAATACAAAGTGGTAATAATAGGGTGGTATCTGCAAAATAAAAATACACCTAATGAAAATAATAGATGATAGAACTATATTACTAATCTTTCATCAATTATAACGAATGTAACTACTGTTGAAAAAAAAATAGTTATTTAAAAAGTGTTATCCACAGTCACAAATACTCCACACCAATGCAAAGAATTGTTTTTTATCTTATGTATGTATATCTCATGCACAATTGTTTGGTAAACTCACTTCTCTAATTAAAAAAAATTGAGCAGAAATAAATGAAATTGAGAATAAAATCAATAGAGAGCGTTTACATAATCAAAAGTTGTTTCTTTGAAGAGATTAATTAAATTGAAAAACCTTTAGCTAGATTGACAAAGGAAAAGAGAGAAGGCACAAATAAAATCAGATATGAGAGGGGGTACATTACTACTCATCCCACAGAAATAAAAGGGGTCAAAAAAGGATACTATAAACAGTGGTATTCCAACAAATAAGACAATCTAGATGAAATAAACACATTCATATAAACACACAAACAAGCTTCATTGACTCTAGAATAAATAGAAGATCTAAACAGACAAAAGAAGTAAAAAAGAAATGAAGTTCTAGTTCATGTAACATGCTTTAACCTTGAAGACATACTGAGCGAAATAAGCCAGACACAAAAGGACAAATATTGCATGACTTCACTGATTTGATGTATTTAGTATGAGCATACACAATATTAGTATCTAGAATATAGGTTAACAGGTGCTGGGTTTGGGGTATAGAATGGGGATTTAATACCTAATTTGTACAGAATTTCCATTTTGATTGATTGTAAAGTTTGGAACTTGATGGTGATGATGGTAGCACGACATTCTGAGTGTAATTAAGAGTGCTTAATTATAAATTTGAATGTGATTAAAAGGGAGAATTTTAAATTGTATATATGTTACTAGAATTAAAGATAAAACATAGGACTATATAAATAGTGAACCCTATTATAAACTATGGACTATAGATATTAGTACAATTATAAAAATACTCTTTCCTGAATTGTAGCAAATGTACCACACTAATGCAAGGTGATAATAATAGGGTGTTGTATTGGAAAAATACATACTAATGTAAACTATGGACTATAGTTAATACTTCAATTACAATATTCTTTCTTCAATTATAAGAAAGACACCACATTAATGCAAAGAGTTAGAAATGGAAGGTAAATGAGAACACTGCATTTTCTACATGACTTTTCTGTAATCCTACATCTCTAATTTTAAAAATAAATAAATAAAAAATAAATTAAAAATGTAAAAAATGAAGTCATTAGCACAGGTCCAGAGACTCAACCTACAGTTGGTGCTGGGGTTGGTAGGTGTACACCCAAGAAACTTGAATCTTTGGACTGTCCATGTTTCAGATGGGCCCTGAGCCTCAGCAGAGTTGCAACACCTACTCTCTAGTTCATAAGACTCAGCCAGGATAATTAACAAGGGGGTGAGGATGGACAACCACCATAACAAGTAACCAAGAGAGTCTAAAACTATAGGGAAAAGAGTCCCATTCATCAGCTATGTGGGATGGAAGATCCCTCTCATTTAGAAGTGGAGTGAGCAACACCATTCCAGGATCCTCAGGATTGTGAAATAAAATATGGACTAGAGTGGATTTACTGCTATTCTACTATAAACTTACTGTGATTCTAGCAATGGAAGAAATTATATCATTGATGTGGAGACAGTGCCACTGGAGGTGCCGAAGGCAGGGAGGGGGAAAAGGGGTGTAATACAGGGGCAATTTTTGGACTTGAAATTGTCCTGAATGACATTGCAATGACAGGTAAAGGCTATTATATATCCTGTCACAACCTACAGAATTGAGTGGGAGAGAGTGTAAACTACAATGTATACTATAAGCCATCATTAGTGACAATGCTCTAAAATGTGTTCATCAATTGCAATTAATGTACCACACAAATGAAAGAAATTGTTAATGTGGGGAAAAGTGAGAGGTGTAGGGACTGGGGCATATGGGAATCCATTATATTTTTTTGTGTAACATTTTATGTAATCTAAGTATCTTTTAGAAAAAATAAAAATATATATTAAAAAAGAGAATGAAACTGAACTGAAATGGCATATTATAAATTCCAATAACGTAAATTATTTGAAATCTGGGTTATTTTTCCATTGATGAGACTCAATTCTGCAAGACATCCTTCCATCTCTCTCCTATATAGTTGTAGTGGTTTTTCTCTTTGCTTGTTTCTTTTAAGAGGAAAGCTATAGTTGTTAGAAAGTTTCTGAGATAAGACCACCTTGTGATTAGTATAATGAAGGGAAATCCTTTTTATCCAAGATCAACATGCATGGAGGAAATATTTTCTCCTCTGTATTAACATTCTAATAACAGAATAATATTTGTTTATTCTTTGCCACCTATGAAATCACTCAATTTGTCCAATATTTTCTCTTTTCTAATCCTTCTGATGATTGTGTAAATATAGACATGAATCAAAACTTCTTTTTTGTTTCTAATATTTTAAGGCCTTTCACACAGTAGGAAGACTAAGTTAAATGAATGAATGCTGTAAAGCTCAATGTGTTTTTTCCTTATTTACCATTTATACATTTGCAAAGAGATGCTAAGCTACTATTAAAACACTAGGGGAGCAGATATAGCACGGTGGTTGAGTGCCTGCTTCCCATGTGCAAGGCACTGGTTACAGTCCCAATACTTCCTCCAAACAAAGTGAAACAAAACAAAACAAAACAAAAAAAACCCACTGTGTCTATCCCAAACTAGTTAAAAATGTAAATATTTGCCAACAAATATCAAATGGAGAAGTTGAGAAAATGAAAATTGAGCAAATCGACTAAAGGAAGGTAAGTCAGTTAATGAAACTATCTTGATATATTCATTTTACATTTATAATTACTTTGCTGCAGCATAAAAGGAAGACATTGTAAGATGACAATACTGTTATGACTTTAATGGCAGAAATCAATTTTCAATAGGTCAACAAATTTTTATTCATTGCACAGCACCTATTAGGCTCACTTGGAAAAGGTCAAAGATTAGTATATTTTAATTTCAGTGGTAAGAGAATACAGATGTGCATAAAAGTTGACAAGGAATACAGAACTAAAAATAAAACAAATCATTTACACAACAGATTCCTAAACAAGGCTCTTACACTTTAATTATACATTACTTCTATGGAATGTTTAAAATCAGATCATCAAGGACAGGGCAAATATTCCTTACAGATTTCTCTTTTAAAAATTGGTCAGCAATTCAAATACAAAAGGCACATTAACCCAAGTAACATATAAAACTCTATATTCTGGATTCTAAATAGGGATGCGTGATCTACCTGTGATGATTTAGAAACAGCTCTAACTGAATGAAGTTGTTCTATGGAAAAAATGAATCCAGATAATAATTTTGGCTAATTCTGAAACAGAACAATATGCTATGGTTCATAAACAATGCTTGTAACAGATTGATTTTGTCAGTTAATATCTCAGGATTATCAAAGTGATTGTGAACATTTATCTGAATGGAGAAAATATATTTTCGTAATAGATTATGTGTCACTGTAGGCAGCAATAAAGATATTTCTACCCAGATCCTGGTCCCCCTAGAATTTGCAGGACCTAACCCCCACTGTGATTTTATGAGAAGAGGTACTCCTCCCCAGGACCTTTTTAGAGCTGCTGCCACGTCTTTATTCCTTAAACTGTAGATGAGTGGGTTGAGCATGGGGGTGAGGATAGTGTAGAAGGCAGACAGTATCTTGTCTTTCTCTGGTGTGTGATACGAATGGGGCAGGACATTAGTGTAGAGGGCTGCCCCATAGAAAATACACACCACCATGATATGGGAGGAACAGGTAGGAAAGGCTTTGCACTGGCCCTCAGCAGAGTTCATCCGATGGACGGTGATCAGGATCTGTGTGTCGGAGACAGAGATGAAACATATGGGAATGAGTAACATCAGCACACAACAGCCGTACATCAGGGTCTCATAGAGGGAGGTGTCAGTACATGACAGCTTCAGCACAGCTGGGATCTCACAGAAAAAGTGATTGATTTCTCGGGACCCACAGTAGGGGAAACTCATAGTGACGGGGGTCAGCATAAATCCATCCAAGGAACCACCAACCCAAGAGCCCACCACCATAAACAACCAAATCCTGCAGTTCATGAGGAGAGGGTATTGGAGGGGTTGCACACAGCTATGAACTTGGCATAGGCCATGAGGTCCAGTAAGAAGAATTCCCCTACAGTCAGGGTCACATAGAAGAATATCTGAACTGCACAGCCTGGGAAGGAGATGGTCTTTTCTTTGCACATGAGGTCTTGCAGCATCTTTGGGAATGTGATGCAGATATTCACTGTATCCATGATGGAGAGCTGGCTGAGTAAGAAGTACATGGGTGTGTGGAGACGTGAGTCCATGTGCACAAACAGAATCATGACTGCGTTGGCTGTTACAGCCACCAAAAACATGGAAAAAACAACTGCAAAGATAAGCCCAGGGCTTGAATCACAATATGTCTACAACAGAACACCACCAAGTCCACTCTAGTCCACAGCTCCTCCCCTAATGTTGGAGGTGTGGGAGGTGGGGAACATGGGTGTCTCTGTAATTTCTGAGTAATATTTAGGTAATCTAAGCACCTTTATAAAAATATATATATATATATATAACAAATAACATTTATGTAAACAAATGCACAT
>JAQZBX010041057.1:7133-22573 GCA_029593785.1 Cabassous unicinctus
AGCAGATGTAGGGCGGAGGTTGAGCGCCTGCTTCCCAAGTACGAGGTCCTGGATTCGATCCCCCAGAACCTCCGAAAATAAATTAATAAATAAAACGAATGAATGTATAAATAAATAAATACAAATGAATAAAATAAATAAATCTGTCTCAGTCTCCCGGGTCCGAGGGCTGGAGGTGGGCGCGGGCTGGGCCGTCCTCTGGGTTATGCGCTGCGGGGCAGACCACATGCGCCTCGGGAAGGAAACCCTAGGAGAGGGAGGACGAGGTGCCCTTCGTTGTCAGCCAGGGAGGCGCACCCTGGACTTGGCCAACCAGCTGCCCGCCCTCACTCCGCAGCCGCCGTCCGAAGCCTGTGGGCCTCCTACCACTGGGTCCTTGACAAAGGGGAGCTGATGCTGCCCGAGAAATTGAGGGCTCTGTACAAGCACCCGGCAGGACCCAAAACACTTTTTTGGGGGAGGGGCTCCAGTTATGAAATGCGGGTTGGTGTGTGCTGGATTGGCTGACATGGCCAGGCCCGCAGAAAAGCTCAGCGCGGCTCCATCTGCTGTTTCGACGGCTGCAGGGTTTGTCTGATCAAGACACTCCCTTGTCATTATTCCACAACACTGGAGTCTGTTTGCTGTTAATTTTTTTGTGGGGGCAGCAGGAACCTCTCAGCTCCTTCTTATTTGGAGATACAACCAAGAAGTAAAAGCTAAGGCAAACAAAAGAGTTCTTGATCTTCTGAATATAACCACTGGGTCCTAGTTTGATTTTTTAATTTGGTTACTGAAAAGATGATGTTAACTTTTGGAAGGCAAAAAACTAACTGTAACTGGTAGGTAGTGCTTGATTCAATGGAAAAATAAAGCAAACTTTTAAATAACAGTTTATTAACATATGATTTAAGGAACTTCTCTATGGATATTAGTAACGTTCTTTCTACCATTCTCCCCTAAGGAATAATGAATCATACTTGCTCATGCATATCCCAACCTCCTTCTATATATACTTTAAGCTAATAGACACATACATTCAAAAGAGTTGAAAGAGAGCTGAAAGGCTGAGGTTATTGCACAGCAAAGGAAGATCAAGTAGCTGTAAGTGAAAAGAAAAACAGCTGAAGGGAGTAGCAGATGGGTAGTGGAACGACCAGCACAATGACCTCAGATTATTTTAAAACACTTTAACTTGAAATGAAGCATTTGCAAGTAATTTGCTTGTTTGTTTGGCATAGTGTTTAAATTCTTGTACAACTACAGAGTAACAAAAGATTTCTAAAAATTTCAAGTCCACTCAGCAACTGACAATGTAGCAGAGAGCGCTCTAGAGTGAGGTAGTCCTGGATTTGAATCCCAGCTCTGCCATTTACAAACTTGTGACTCTGAGCAAGTTAAGACAGTGCCAAGCAGAGTACCTGGACATAAGGCTTTCAATAGGTGTTAGTGACCTTCTTCCCCATGGTGAGGAGAGCCTGGACATGGATAACTCCACCATAGAAATAATCAACAGTCTATTTGATTTGGGCTCCAGTTCGGTGTACTGAGCTAAAAGTGCTAGTAAAGCCCGTCATGGGTAAAACTGCAGTCAGATGAACCAGCAAAGCTGGTTATTTCTAAATTTGGAGAAGCAAATGACAAAAGAACTTCTTGAATGCTGTACTGTAACTGATGAAAAGCTGGCAATTAGCAGTTGAAAAACTTGTACTTTATCATTTATGCCTTTACCACAGTCAATCGTTGAAGAGGAGAGATCGGAGACTCTGGCGTAGGTAAAGTGAGGGAATCCTGAAGAGGCAAATCATTGCTTTCTTTTCCTAAGCCACACTGTTAAATCCAGCTTGTTTGGCGTGTGTTTGTGCGTGTGTTTCCTGAGGTAAACATTTAAGAAAAACATATTTCAAAGTATGATATAGATATAAAAAGTTTATTAAAATGTACATGCCTCCCTCTAAAACAAAACAAAACAAAAAACACTGCCGCCGCTCGGGCAACAGGTGTGTGCCCTCCTTGCCATCAAGATGGCTCATTCCAAGTGGCGGTGGAGGAGGACCCCAAGTTGTCAGCTAAACCTGCTCCTACAAAGGTGGAAACAAAGCCAAAACAGGCAGCTGGGAAGGATAAATCTTCAGACAAGAAAGTGCAGCCGTGGGAACGGATGTGCTCAAGTGGTTGAACGCCTGCTTCCCACATAGGACGTCCGGGTTCAGTCCCGGTGCGTCCTAAAAACAAAACAAACAAACAAACAAACAAACAAAAACAACTCAAGGGAGCCAGTGTGACTCAGTGGTTGAGCTCCAGCTTCCTGCATAGGAGGTCCCAGGTTCATTTCCCAGCCCCCTACCTGAAAAAAAAAAAAGTGCAACCAACAGAGAAAAGGGGAACAGAGCGAAAACAAGCCAAAGAGGCTAACCAAGAAACTAAAGAAGAGTTTCCTGCAAAAATGGAGAAACTACAAAATGAGCAGGGTCAAGTCTCTGATGAATCAGGAGAGAGAGAAGCCAAGTATGATTATTCTCTTATACCATCTCTCATCAGTGGCCCCTTAATCTCCCTTCTTGTACAATCTAGAGGAATATTTTTATCAACTATTTTGTAAATGAAAGTTTACTAGCTCTAGAAACATTTTTCAGAAGGAGATTGGAATCCCACCTATCCAATCCAAGAATAAATGCTTTTTTTAAAAAGAGGTGAAATCATTCACTGGTTACTTGGTTTTGTTTTGTGGTTTTTTTTGTTTGTTTGTTTGTTTGTTTTTTGTTTTTTGTTTGTACAACCAGAAAATAGAGGGATATTGAATTATGGAATTTTGACTATTTTGAATGTCAATTTAAATTCCATAGATAGTGTGTGGGGACACAGTTTTTATCACCTATAATATAACACATACTAAAGAGCAATGTGGAGTCATGCATTTGTTTTAAACATTTAAAATTTATTCTACTCTGATGTTTTTTCAGTAGAATTGTTTCTTAAAGAAAACTCCCTGATCTTGGCTCTGTCTATAAAAATTGTATGTGCTCTGTAACATCTCTGGTAGTGGTTGCCCAGTTTTTCTGAAACCTTTGCTATGTGTGGTCAAAGACTGGAAATGTGAGTATGTAATGTGTATGATATTAAATTGTGAATGAATGGCCCTTATGATGTAACAGCTTGTTGACATTTGAAGATACTGGCGCCTGATATCCTCTGAAGGAAAAGTTGCCTCCAAATTTTAAGCTGGAAAGTCACTGGAATAACTTTAGAAAATAATTGTAACCACATGGCTTTTAAGATTTTTGACATGTACATTAAAAATTGTGTACAAGAAAAAAAATTTTAAAAGTGCATACAAATTATTCATGATATCCATGTGCTGATCCTCAAAACAACCAATAAAATTTCAATTATGAAAGAAATGAATAGTAAATCACTGCAATCATATCAACAACGTCTCCAAAATGCTAAGTTGTCATGTTTTCTCAGTATCTAAGTTTGCTAGTGACCAGAAAACCACCTGTGTCATTACTATTCACTAGTTTCCTGGTTTAATCTCCTGTTTTGGATCTTTTCTAAAGTCACAAGTTTCTTTGTGGCACATCTAATTGGGTTGGATTTTTAAAGGTTTACCTACTTTCCTTTTTCCTTTCTGACATTTTACCTTGATTCCTAGCTCCAAGGTTGGTTGCATCATTTCCCTATAATTTCATATATATATATTATATATATATATACACTTATATTTCCCTTTATGGGATCTCAGAGATGGTTTGGTCTCTTAGGATCAAAGTTTGGACATTTGGAACCTCTTTGTTGCAATTATTAATGTGCTGCCTTATTTTTCCTGTTCCACCACTTACAACCTGTTCCTGAACCAGCTTCTTCAAGACGTTTGTGGCTGGTTCCACCCACCATTCTCCTTTCTGTACATCGTAGAGCAAGGCAACTGGCACTCAGCATTGTTGGTTTTGCCAATGGCTCCAAAGCCCACATACGTTCTTAGATTAGTCCAGTGTCTCATAATCATTCTGGGAGATAGGGAAGGGAAATGTAGATAAAGGAAACAAAAAAGAAATGACAATGTGGCCCAAATTCTCATTTTGTGTATAGTAGAAGGGAAAGTTCTGTGCTTAGACAGAGCATGGGTTGTGCCTTCATGTAAGACTCTGCATTGGGGAGTCTTTGCCTCTCTTTGCCCCTCCATATTCATACCTTATCCCTCTGATTCACCCTGTCATAGGGAGAGGAACTCAAATACAAACCCTTCAAGCAATGGTGTTTGTGGAGTGGACCCAGCCACGCTCCTCTATATTCCTCCCCACCCACTTCTGTAAATTTCAAAGGTCTGGAAAAGCCAGGCAAAGGCTAAGAAATTTGTAAATGATTCAGGTCTCATCTTACAAAAACATCCATTGAATTTTGGCAATGATGCTTTATAGTTTTCTTTGTAATCCACCATTTCCTATTTTATCCCAAGAAAAACCAACAATGAAATTTTATTGGGGATGGGATCCACCAAAATTGGGTGCGTGAAAATAGAAATTTAGGCACTTATAGTTGAATTTCATATACATTTAAATTAAAAATATTCTAATTCACTCCTTAGTGCTAAAACAGGAAAACAAGACTTTAGATAAAGGCATCATCACTTGTTCTAATCAGGACAAGACTGGATAGTGCAGAAGCTGACGCTGTGGGGGATATGGAGTTGTTAGTTTCTATTTCTCAGCTGCAAACTGAAAAAAAGGAAAGGTTTTTCAATTGCACAACCTAGAACAATACCTGGCTCATAGCAAGTACTCAATTAAATACTAAGAGAAGATCTCATTTCAGATACGACCTTCTCTGAGGCAATTCAGGATTTTCAACGTCGTGTCCTTTAATTTTCCTTTTGGTGTGGTGACCATGGTTTCCAAAACCCAGATGCATGCCCTGCTATATCATTAGACCATACGATGAGATATTTGAAATTATGATTGTACACACACACACACAAAAAAGGTATGCCTGGATGTCTCACATTTAGAGAATTATTAATAGTTGTTATAGCTGAGACTTACTGAGCCCTTACTGTGTGCCAGGTGCTCTCTAAGTACTTGGCATATATTTAATCCCCATAACAATCCTAAGAAGTAGGGCCACTCTTGTCCCACTTTATAAATAAGAACATTGAGGTACAGAAGCACTAAGTACTTTCTCCCAATCCTGTAGTGTGCAGGGATTTGAAGTGGGCAGGTTGTCCGCAGAATCTGCCATCTTAACTACTAGTCTGAGCTGCCTTAGGAAAATTGCCCAAACAAAATGCACTGATGGTAGCTCCATCAGAATATCATATCAACCATCCCAGCCCCTTTTCTGTCAGTGAGGAAGTTAGGAGGTTGGCAAATTGAACAAGTTACCTTTTCTGGTTTCTGTTTTCATTCCTTTCTGCATGGGGCTCTAAAAGCTGCTTCTCCAGCCACCAGTATCTACCCTTGTCCAGCTTCTGAGACCCCGAGCCCCTCCCTCCACTGCCAAACTATCAGGGAATAGTCTTAAAACCCTGAAGCATGCACCCAACTGAAGCCAGATTTGCTTGTAAAGTCACACCAAAACTTGATTCTTGGAACCCGATCTTTCTGGGGGTAGAGAAGGTGGAAACCTAAACCAGCACCTTCCCCAGATTGATATGATCAAAGGAACCCAGTTCAGACTTTCTTTAGAATTTTGTGCTCAGTGGCTTAAAATTCGGGAACCACAGATTTAGAAAAGACACCCCCCACCCCAGGGCAGTCTCCCTCCCAGTGTAGATGCCATCTTGATACCATCCCCTACAAAGCATGTTTTTCAGCCCCTGCAGAAATAAAATGGCACTGAATGACCAGGCCAGAATGTTGTTGCTTTTATTTTGCTTTTCTACTTTTTAATTAAATATTAGGTATTTTGATTCATGGAAAAGAAACTGTGCATCAGCAGAAAATAACATATTGTCTAGAGTCTAGAGCACATTCTTAAAGTTGCCTGACTCTAACTTTTCATTGCCATTTGAGCTGCTTCACAAATGGGTACCTTGTAGATAACTGAAAACAATATGATATAATTATTGTCTATAGATATGAAAATGAATTCTGTCCCAGAGATAGACAACCCTCCTCCCTGAGGTAAAGCCAGTTTGTGATTATTCAAGAGCAAATTGGACCACATGTGTGAGTGGGTCATATTTGGAAGATGAGAGGAAGGATGATGGTGTCTGTGCTGGGTGGGCCAAGGGAGGAATATTGTTGGCATCTACTTGCCTGGGAATAGCCCCTGGTGGACAGTCATTGGCTCACAGCCACCAGGTCTGTTCTATGTGACCCTGGCTTTCTGGGCTCAGTGGTCTCAAGGTAGATACTCAGATATCCTCTCTTGGAATCTGAAACTTGAAATGGTGAGACATGGAGCCTGCAAATTGTTGGAATGAAGCCACATTTGTGGCCATGACCTTAGGGAAGGCCTATAAACTCAGGCTGCTGAGGTTCTCAGAGTTGTCCTGGTTAGTGCCCTTCCCAAGGACAGATTGTTCGACTCTTCCTTGTATGGTATGAGGGATCATGGAACCCTTTCCTTAAATCCCCCCTTTTAGGGGGCGTTATACTAGCTCAAGTCTTGTTTTTTAACCAAAGGAAACTTAACTCCTATCCAAAGTTCTCCACATCTGTCCTAGCCTTACTTTGTCACTTCTCAGATATGATGCCTACACTCTAGCCCTGTTGGCTTCCTTATTGCCGCCTTCTTCAGTTCTGCACGTGCAATCACATGTCTCCAATGCCTACTACCAAATCCATCATTTAAAAGACAAAATCCGATATTCCATTTCATACTAAAAATATCCAATGGCTTTCAATCAATAGAATGAATTCCAATGTAACTTTAATTTACATTTTCTTAATTACTAATGAAGTTGGCCCCCCAAGTAATGTCTGTAATAGCCATTTTGTTTCCCCTTGAGTGAAAGACTTGCTTCTGCATTTTGCTGATTTTCTGAATGCACATATCATTTGCTTATTGATTTATGTTAATTCTTAATATGATCTGGATAATTCACTGTTCATACGTTCTAAATGTCTTCTCCCGGTTCATGACCTTTTTTTTTTTTTCACTTTTTTACAGTGTCTTTGACAAATTTAAGTTCTAAATTTTAATCTAGTAGTATTTATCTGTCTTCCTGTACAGTTGCTGTTCTTTTTAAAAATCTTTTTTAAGAAATTTCTCTGTCTTTCTCTAATATGCCAAAATGTTAACAATTCTTGAATCTACGTGAAGGATGAACGGATGTTCATTGTATGACATTTAATGTTTTTATAGGCTTGAGATTTTCAAAGTAAAAACTGAAGGGAAAAAAAAAGGGAAATATACTTTCTCATCCCAAGATCATAATAAAGACAGTCTTTTATATTATTTTCTAAATGTGTTAGTTTCCACCCTTAGTTTTCCAGAGCCGCTATGACAAATACCACGCAAAGGGTTGGCTTAGACAACAAGCATTTACTGGCTCATAGTTTTGAAAGCTAGAAGCCTCACCTCCAGGTCTCCAAGGCCATGCTTCCTCCTGGGTCTGCAGGGCTCCAGTGCTGCCTTGCTGCAATCCTGGCCTTGCATCTCTGCCTCCTCCGCCAGGTGGTCTCTGCCTGTGGCTTTCTCTGACTGGCTGCATCCCAGTCTCCCCTCTGTATGAAGCCTCCAGTAATTCAGCTCAACCAAATCTTCCCTATTCGGTTTGGCCACAGCTTAACAAGTAATAACATCTTCCAAAGGTCCTGTTTACAAATGGGTTCACACCGACAGGAATGCTGTTTAAGATTTGAACGTGTCGTTTGTAGGGTATGTGATTCAATTCCCAACACACACCCTAGCCCTTAACCCCCACTGTGGCTTTTTCTTTGGCTTAAGTTACAAGGCAGGGTTTTAATTTCTTTCTTTCTTTTTTTTTCCATTTGGAAAACCCTTGTGCTAGTCCCACTTATTGAACGGTTTATTCCTTCCTTCCTCATCTGTAATGATATTGGATTTCCTTAGACTGTGAGGTGAGTTTTGGACTCTCTAATTCCATTCATTTGATTTTCATTTGGTAACTCAGGGCCAGGTATTGAACCCCCAGGACCTCATACATGCAAAGCAGGTGCTCAACCACTGAGCTACACCCGCTTCGCTGATCTATTTTTCATACTCTTAGTTTTACAACCTTATCTTTATACCAAGTCTTGTTCTTCAACAAGAATGTCTAGAATATACTCAGGCCTTTGCTTATTTGTATACACTTCAGATTATGTTTGTCAAGTTTCACAAAAACTCTGTTAGAATTTACTATATTGGATTAAATCTATAGATCAACTTGGGAAAAACAGGCATCTTTAAAATTTTGGGTTTTCTATCAGTGTACATAGTACACGCCATTATTTATGTTATGTGTTATTTAATGTCTATCAATAGTAATAATTTTGACAAAGATTTTACATTTCTCTTTTTAGATTAATTCTTAAATACCTTATACTTTTCCATTGGTTTTATAAATGGATAAATAGTATTTAAGAAACATTTTTAGATTATTTAAGAACTATTTTCTTGCTTTTGATTTATAGAAATATTATTGTTCTTAATACTGCAGACTTGCTAAATTCTCTTATATTATTAATACTTTTGTAGATTCTTTGGGAGTTTTCTATGAAGATAAGCATATCATCTTCAAACCATGACAATTTTTTTCTCCCTTTTTGATCCATTTGCTCATTATTTCATGATCTTGTGCAATTGCCCTGTCTTAGGTGTTCTGGTAAATGGAAGGTTCCTTTGTAAAGTTTGCTTGGTCCTCATTGGTAGTCTTGTGTTCCTTTGTCATATTTATATTAGCTTCTTTTATTTCTTTAAATATATTAACCATTTTATATTTCTATATTTCATTGAAACCAAGATGTCATTAATTATAAAAAACACCACTCTTTATATACCACTAAAAAGATAAAACACTCTCTCTGAGACACACAGTATCCTTACAGCGCCCCTCTGTAGAATAACCCTTTTTCTTCTTCATTCAATATCTTTAGAACATGGACAGAGCCTTATCCATCTTTGTACCCTGATCAAATATCTAGGACTCTTTCTTGAATGTTTTCTGTAATCTGAATCAATATATACATTTTCAAAGAGTAGTGGGGAAAACCAGAGAGGTGATAACTCTGATATTACCCAAAATTTTGTGGAAATTTGAGGTGGGACACAACATAACGTATCTCAGTTACACAAATTGTTTGATTAATTCTGCAATTCTATTTTGTCCATCTGTAACACTTTTCTTTGAGTTTGCAAGTCAATATATCAGGAATCAGTGGCATAAAGGATGATGTTTCCATATTACTCATTGTCAGAAGGACATGGCCCTTCAATTGTGTGTCCAGAGATGGTGATCATTTGTTCTGAGTAATATGCATTCCCCGACCTACTCAACCTAACAAGCAATGATTAACATTTATGAAACAATAGGGAGATTTAGGCATAGTCTATGGATATGAAAATGGAGTAAAGGGAATAAAGGTAAGAGGCTCAGATAAGGGTAGACCCTGCTCTCTGACCCTGGTCAGGACCCAGTGATCCTTCCTAGGTAGCAGCCCCACATTTACTCTGGTGCTGCCATTGACCTGGAAGGGCTGTCCCCCTTCTGATCCTACTTCTACTTGGCTGCCCTGCAGCCCATAACCCTAAGATCATTTTCTCCTGCCACAGTGACCCCTGGCCTCCTGACGCACCAGCACCATCAGCTGCCCTTCCTGCAGTTCTCAAGTGCATGGAGATGTTCCAGTCTTTTCCACTCCACGTGGAATCACTCAGGGTTAAGTCAAATAGGTCATTCCAGGAAAAGGATGAGGAACTTGTCAACTTACTTCTTCTACTTCTATTTTTCTTTCTCCTCTCCCCATCCTCTCCTGAGTCAAAAGGCATTCATATTCCCCTTTTCTTGTATGGCATGCCTTCTTAGATTTTTAGGTCTTTGGGGCCTGGTTCTTAGTATGTTAATAGGATCTTTAAAATTTTGAAAATTTATTTCTGGAATTTAGTATATTCTTAGACCAAATGTTTCCAATGAGGATAGAAATGAGAGCGAGTTCTAGATGGTTTTCTGAATATTGGAATAAATAACAAGAAGGAAGGAGCCATTTGTCATATGTCCTGGGTCACTCATCACCATCCCCCCTCAAGACGGTACATAAGGGCCGCCCCACAGGAGGCTCAGCCTCCTTCCCCTCCTGCCTCCTCGCCCCTCACTCTCCTGAGTCCTTTCTAATGACACCATTTGTTGCTATGGCTGTGAAAATTGTGGTGGCTGCAGTGGTGGCTGCGGTGGTGGCTGAAGTGGTGGCTGCTGTGGGGGCTGCTGCAGCACCCCTGTAGTCATCTGCTGCTGCCGCTCCTGTGGCCCCCGTGGCTGCGGCTCCTGTGGCTCCTGTGGCTGTGGCTCCTGTGGCTGTGGCTCCTGTGGCTGCAGCTGCGGGAAGGGCTGTTGCAAGAAGCAGTGCTGCTGCTAGGCGGGCTGCCAGGCCTCTGCCTCTAGGGTGACGGATGCCCAGACCTGCTTTCTCCAGTTAGTATGACTTTCTTCCGTCCATCTTGTCTGCTTCTCCTTCCAGACCTCCCTCCTATCACCTGGGTGTCCTGGCACTTACTCTGGAATATCTCTGGCTTTTGGATTCCTTGCCCCTCTCTTGCTCAACCCAATGGTCTCAAACTTTCTCAGTGAACAAACAATTAATATGAGCCACATGTTCAGTGTCTCTATTAAGAATTATGGTTCAATTAGCCAATCTTTGTAGGGCCTTATACTCTACTCAGCCCATGGAAGTTTTAAAATCAAATCCTTTTTATTTAAACTTGTACTTCTAAAGGAGGAGGATGCTGTTCCTTGGGGTGCTTGGCAATTTGTGGGGGTGGTTTTGGTGTCACAATGAAGGGGCTGCTACGGGTATCTATTGTGCTGGGGCAGGGATGTTGGTCCTGTGACACTGGGGACAGTCCCACGCGATGAAGGCTTGTTTTATGACTTTTGTGATTTCAAATATTCCCTGGGCATCCAAGTAAGTGAAATGCCTGTGTAGAATCATCAGAGCCTATATATACCTAACTGTACTTTACATACAGAGTGTATTTTTTTTTTCCTCATGGGATTAATTACACTGAATTTTCCAGGAAAGTAACTACTGTGCAATTTGAGGAAAACTTGCATTGTGGTTGGTTGAGAACTTCACCAAGAATGGTTCTAGCTTTCAGAGAATCGTGTCACTGATGGCAACGACATCCAATAACCCCCCTGCCTCAGCCTTACTCTGTGGCGGTCAGCATTGCAGTGAATCCATATATAGCTTTAAGCTTGTCGTTTGGTTGAGCCCATTTACACATTGAAATATGTGCTATTTTAGTATGTATTGCCTCTATTTTTCCTTTATGTTACACTTATATTGATTTTTTAAACCATTATGTATATATGTGTGGGTACGTTATATGATATTTGCATTTTATTTCATGATGGTAAATGCAGTGACATAACAAAATACTTCTAGTAACAATGGGTCTGGACGTGTTGGGAATGACTTTTCCCTTCTGGAATTGTTTTGAGATGGTCTCTAATGAAATTCAGGAAAAGACCCAGGTTACTTAGATCACGTGGCTGCTCCCTCTGATAAATGGTGCCATTTGCCCATTTCAGTAAGCCCTGGGGACTAGCTTCTTTCTAGTGAGACTGCTACCCAACAAGGGCTTAATCTCCACAGGGCGTGTCACCCAGCACCTGCCGCTCTTCAAAGAGTGTAACTTTAATTCCTAGAAAAATGCAAAAGCTGGTAGAGTTTAAGAGTCTCTACACAGAACTTGAACAACTAAATAAATCCTCGTAGTGAGTTATCTCTGACTAATTGTTTTTCAATTTGAAATCGGAGGACGGTTCATGTAGCAGAGGATTTAACAGGCAATATGATACTGAGGAGAAGCTCCTACAAGGATGGTTGATGACTTGGACATTTCTTATTTTTCTTTTCTTCTATTTTTCTTTGGCAACTTCCATACAATTTTTGACTGATTGGCTCAAAGGTTTTGCATCCTGGTTACTCATTAGAATCACCTGGGAGGGAGTGGATATGGCTTAAGCAGGTGGGTGCCCGCCTTCCACATGGGAGGTCCCAGGTGCGGTTCCCGGTGCCTCCTAAAGAAGACAAGCAGACATGATAAGCTGATGCAGTAAGCTAAGGAGCAAGCAGACACAACGAGCAGGGAGTGGATGTGGCTCAAGCAGTTGGGTGCCCGCCTCCCACAGAGGAGGTCCCAGGTTCAGTTCATGGTGCCTCTTAAAGAAGACGAGCAGACAACAAGCAAACACAGTGAGCAGAGATAACGAGCAGACAGCTGAGGGAGCCATATTGGGTGCAGGAGGGGTCACCTGGGAGCTTTACAAATATCCTGACACCAGGTCCCATCCCCAGAGATTCTGACTTAAATGGTCTGCTGGTGAGGTTGTGATTTTTAAGTGCTCTCCAGGTGAAGCCAAGATTAAGAACCATTGTTTAGCTGTTGTCACTTTCTATTACTAGAGATCCCACCTGAAAATTACTTTATTTCCTCTTCCTTGCAAACCAATTTTTATCTCTCCACAATGTCCTTATTTCCTAAACCTTTTTTTTTTCTTTTCTTTTCATCCCCATTCCCTGAACTGTATGCTCAAATATCAGGCACCATTAATAGGCAAAAATTTCAAAAAGTGTTTATTCCCTTGAAGGCAACTGATTATGAATTTGAATCAGGCAATGCAGTGGGAACATTTTCAATGTTGAATTTTGGTGAAAATTGGGTTGCTTGAAACTAAGTGCACAAATTTTCAGAATTTTATTAGGAATTCCAGGAATTAAAAAAATACCTGAGAAATATGTTAAGAAAAATTATCAAAACTTGAAAATAAAACAAAAGTATGGCTGTGTGTGCACATGTCATTGGGGCACTAACAGGCACACCCAACACTTACCTAATGGTGTAGGGAATGTTCCTTTCTCTGACATTCTATTTACTACTGCTTAGGGGCTAGAAGAGTTGAAGTTACTTGGAAACCGGTAAGATTTGTGTCTGGTAGAAATGCAAATGATTTCCCTCTGGTGGTAAAGATAATTCCATTGATTTTTATTTTATTGCCCTTTAGGGCACTAACCAGTTTTCTTTTTAACCCCACAAACTTATTTCAGTTCGTCTTCCCTGTTAGACCCTATAACCGCTGTGCTAATTCTCCTTTAAACCAGTTTACCATCCTGCTGGTTCTCTCATTAATGACTTAATTAAATCCTTGTTGTATGTACTTTCCACATTTGAATGAGAGAGTAGTTAACTTTCTGAAAATTGTACTTTGACGATATGAATCTCAGAGACATAATTTTCTGGTGAAAAATTGACTTGTTGAATGATGTACCACCGTTTCAAGGTCACTTTTAATATTTATAAATTGATTTTTTTTTAACCTTTAGTTTAGAGGATTAGTAAGGACCACCCTATATAGAGCTCCCAAGATTGGCTTTTGGCTAGGGGAAAGTGTAAACTAAGGTACCAAGATTGAATTACCTTTTCATCCTTCTACCCTCTAGGTCCTTTCCAGGGAAGGACATCACTTTAGCTGTCTCTTCCCTGCAGTACTTCTTTTTCGACTCCCACTTACTGCAAACAGGGCCTCGAAACATCATGGAACTCACCTCATTTCTTCTTTTCATGTAAATATAGATTTCATAATGACACATATATAGGAAAATTGCTAAATTTCTAGTCTTTCTTCTTAGGTGTCAATGATACTAATTTTTAATATATCCTTTGGAGCATATTTGTGATAAACTAAATATTGAAAAGTTGACCTGTGAAGCTTAGTATTCATGTACTCATATTCTATTGTGTTTTGTTAAGACCAGTTGGTTAGATACCTTTGAACATCCTTGTTGCTATATCATTAATTTGTTCAGCAATGATACCTCGATCTAGGTCACATTCCTTTGTTATAAACTCTCATAGAGAAAACTTGGGTTCCCAACACTCTCAGACCCATTGTTTTAAACTCATAAAACCAATTTCCTTTCATTCAGCATATTTATCTCATTTTGCAATTTCTTTTTCATCAGTGATTGACTTCCTTTCTCAGAGCTCCATAAACAACAGAGATTACATCCATTTTTACACCCATTATTACTCTCTTTCCCACCCACCCACTGTGGAGGTACATGATGAAGCTCAGCAAATACTTGTTGAGTGGATAAATGAAAAAATAAATTAGTAAATAAATAGTTGAACTCAAATTTCTAAATGCTCCATTTCAACCCCAAATTGAAAGGGTAGGAAGTCTGTGCTCTTGCAAGCTATTTTAAAATTTATTTGATTGATACTATTTTCAATTTATTTAAGTTTTTCTCATTACACAACATAAACGTGATCATTAATTTTATTTTTTAATAAAATTTTATTGATGTATATCATTCATACATAAACAATACATGCATTGTAAAGGTTGTGAACTTACAAAACAAGCATGCATATCATCATACAGGGCTCCCATATATTGCCACACCATCAACACCTTGCATTGTTGTGAAACATTTGTTACACACTGTGATCATTACTTTTAAAACATCACAAGGCATACATATAAAAACAAGGATATGGGGTGCCTAAGGGTTGCCACCTTAGAGCCTCCTTGTTGCTCAAATGTGGCCTCTCTCTAAGCCAAACTCAGCATATGAATGCATTACCCTTCCCCCCAATGTGGGACATGACTCCTGGGGATGAGCCTCCCTGGCAACGAGGGATTAATACCAAGTGTCAATTGACAACACAACTGGAAAAAGACCTTGAATAAAAGGGGGAAAAGGTGAAGAGAAATGAGTTCATGTGGCTAAGAGACTTCAAAGAGAGTTGGGAGGTTATCCCAGAGGTAACGCTTACGCACACCTCAGTAGGATCTCATAGAACACCAAAGTGGATATCACCCCACACAGAGGGGCTCCTGAGGGGCTCTGGAGACACACAGGTCGCTTATAAGGGGGGATAGCCCCAGAGATTGACGCCTTATCAATGGGCTCTACTTTGGAATCTGTGCTCCTGAGAGTGACAGAGTTGGACTCAAATAAGTCCTTCCTGCACATGGTCCATCAGTCCCTTCTATTCAAACCTATATGTGATGCTGGAGTTGTTAGGTGTACTTCCAGAGACTGGAGCCTCTGGCCTACCTATGTGCCAGCTGTGCCTGGAATCTCGGTGGAGCTGCAACTCCTACCCTACAGCTCAATGTACTCATCCAAGCCACCTGGTGAGGAGACGACAATGGGCAACGGCCATCCCAGGGAATGGAGAGGGCCTGCAGCTGCAGGCAGGATAATCCCATCCACCGTATCCATGGGATATAAGCCCACTCTCACTTGGAGGTGGAGTGGACATCATCATCCCAGTCCCCTCAGGAT
>JAQZBX010041058.1:0-22470 GCA_029593785.1 Cabassous unicinctus
ATACATACAATAGAATAAAGAGCAATGAAATTCTGATACATGCATCAACATAGATGAACCTTAAAGAAATCATGTTGAGTAAAATAAGCCAGACATAAAAGAACAAATATTGTATGATTTTTCCCACTGATATGAAAAAACTAGAATAAGCAAATTCATGCAGTCAGAAACTAGAATACAGGTTACTAGGGGCAATGGTGGAGGTAGTAAATGGGCAGTTAATGCTTAATAGGTAGAGCTTCTGTTTGGGGTAATGGACAAGTTTTGTTACTGGATGGTGGGTATGGCAACATAACAGTGTAAATAAAATTAAGATTGCTAAATTATATACATGAATGTGGTTAGAAGAGGAAATTATATTTTGTGTATAATTACCTAGAATAAACATTTAAATTAAACAAACATAGGGCAGTACAATAAAAATAGTAAACCCTAATGTTAATTATGACCTATAATTAATAGTATAATAATATTGTTTCATCAATTGTCTGAAAGTGTTAATAATAGGGAACACTGTGTGCATTGGGAGGTTCATAGGGACACTCTTCATTTGCTGCATGATTTTTCTGAAAACCTACAACTTCTCTAATAAAAGTAAATTAATTCATTTAAGAAATAATGGCTCTCTGATTCTCATTTTGCTTAGTACCTGGGTAGGTGGGGTGTAATTGCTAGAAGAGCAGAATCTGCAGGAGTAGCAGGTATGAGCTGATATCAGGAGGAAGGCTTAGGGTTCAGTTTTATATATATTTAGGTTGAGATAACAGCAAAAATTCCAAATATATTAAGTTTATATTACCTACAGGAGTCTGAGTATCTCAGCAGACAACTTGTTAGAAATATCAATCTCTAAATTGCTACCATTTAGACTATGCCTAAAGCTTCATTTTCTTCCTTTGGAAATGAAGGTGTCACTCTGGGGGCCGGGTGGTAGTAAATATTAATGTCACAAAATATCTGGCATGTATCACAGAATGGGGACTCAATGGGGTACAGATGTGTAGACTACCAGAAAGTTTAATGATTTTGTGCACTTCAAAATAATATTTAAATATAGATGTATATTCAGCATGAATTTAGTAGGGACAGAATGAAAAATATAATATTAATAAAAGTTATATCCTTCCTTTATATTCAAAATAAGAAGTGTATCACACACATAATACGTATATCATATGAAAACACATTAACTTTCTGAGATTATCTTTCATGTAACAGCTGTTCCATCACTGCTAAGTGGTAGGCTAGTCTGTCATGCTCACTAAGTAGAGAGGGAACTTTCTGCAATATCAGTCAAGACTCGTTGCTGCACATGATAGAATTTCTCTTTCCCAGGGACAAAAGACAATTTCAACCCCAACTGGCTTTCAGTTAAAGAATGTTGAAATAATTATCTGACACAGCAGAAGCCAAACAGTGTTCTATTTTTATTTTCCATTTCAAATCAGAATGTGAATCCGATTCTCACAAGAAATATGGCAGAAACAGGAGGAAAAGAAATAGATTTCCTGCCTCATTCACGTACCCAAGTTGAAGCACTGTCAATACTCTGAGCAATTCAGAGGTCTCCCATCTCTCATCAGCTCTTGTTCTGGCCTCACTTTATTTTGTACTGTTCACAACAGTACTTCTTGGGAGGAAAATTAAGGAATTTAAATTGTACAGGTTTCTTTGTGTCCACATAATATGTGTAAATAGTAATATGCCAGGCATTGTATGATTTCTGAATTTTAGTAGATAATTTGGGTCACAGGTTTTTAGATATATTTTCACCACACAAAGTCAAACTGAACCATAAGTGCATGATAAGTTACAACACTATTTGTTAAATATTTACTAAAGTATGACATCAGGCATTGGAGTATAAACTTAAAGGTATCATATCAAAAACTATATGTTTATGAAAAGTTAATTTTTATCGTCCTGCACAGAGATGACCACCTACGGTGGACACTTCACTTCTACTTCAACAGAAGGACAGACATTTATATTTAACTAACTACGTATACATTCACTTGTGAGTATATCAGAAAAGAAGGATGATACTTCCAAATTATTCCACTGTTGTTTTAATATCCTTGATAGCTTGGCATTCAGAAAAGCCCAACTATTTGTCCACCCTTGAATTTAGTTCTGAGAAATCAGTAAATTTTAGTTATTATAGTTTTAGAACTAGTACTACTACTGCTCCATTTTCCATGAAAGAAAAGTTATGATTCTATAATTCTACTATTTCCCTCCTACTCAACTTTCACTTTTTTCTTTCATAGACAAAGCAGATATCTTAGAGAAAGTAGTGGGAGTTGAAACAATGATTATGGGCTATTATTTCTGATAAAATTGTTCCCCTTGCTACCTACCTTAAGCCTAGTTCTAATCTAAACTAATAATTAGTTATTAACATTTTACTAACTTCAAAAATCAGTGGCAATAACAAATGTAAATTATTAAATAAGTTTTTTTGCAACACAGATGTGTTAAGAGATATCCTACATCATTTTAACAATATTCCTGGGACAGCTTCAGAAACAAGTATTGTTGCCTGAGACCAAGGATGACAATGTAAATTCATCATCCAGTCTGTACCTTAAATATTATTATGGGACAAAAAGTATAAACCAGACCTTCCAGGAGCAAGATTGAAACATGGTTCACTCACACATAACAAGCTTAGAAGGAAAAAAATTTTTAGGTGCTCTTATCTCAGTTGCCTACTTTGTGGACTCTGTAGGGATTAGGTCAGTGGAATAGAAGAATCTTATGAGTGAAATGTAAGGTCAGGAGGACCAGAAGATAGACATATTTATCTGCAATTTAGCCTTAGGAAAGAGAGCAAACCATACTGAAAAGGAATTAAATAACCCACTAAAGCTTGGATTGACTCTGGATGAATTTAAAGCTTAAAAGGTCTACATTTTGGAAAGCTAGATTAGAGAGACCTCAGCATAAATACAAATCAAGTATCTAGCTTGGAAACTATAAGTTTGGTAATAAAATTGTCCCTATCTGAAATAAGTTCTAGGATGCTACAAGTGAAAAAGTGGCCCAGGATCAAACATTTATCCCTTGAAAAATATTTGATTAGTTAGGTATAAATGAAAAACTGTTCCCTTTCAAATTCAAAAAGGAATATTTAAGGTTCAACCACAGGGGAGTGGATGTGGCTCACGCAGTTGAGCACCTGCCTCCCACATGAGAGGTAACAAGTTCAGTTTCCCGGTGGTTCCTGAAAAAACAAAAACAACAAGCAAAACAAATGATAAAAACCAACTCAGGGAAGCTGATGTGGCTCAGTGGTTGAGTGCCAGCTTCCCACATATGAGGTCCCGGGTTCAATCCCCAGCCCCCAGTACCTAAAAAAAAAAAAAAAAGATTGAACTACAACCCAGTGAATTCTATCTCATTTGAAATGCAAACAGTATTACTTCATGCAGTAGGGCTAACTGAAATCAAACCAGTTTTGATAGCACCTATTGATGGAATTTATTTTAAAGACTGCATAAATGAAACATACCGATAGAAGTGCCCTTTCAAACAAGATAAAGTAACAAATAAGGCATTGTGTTAGTCAGGGTTCCCCAGAGAAACAAAACCAACAGGGTGTGTCTGTCTATATACATATATGATTTATTATAGGAATTGATTCATGCAAATTCGTGGAGATTGGCAAGTCTAAATTCTGTAGGGCAAGCTGCAAGCTAGAAACTCTGATGAAAGTGAAGTTTTATTCCCCAAGAGATGCTGGCTGGCTGAAGAAGAGGCAAATTTTTTCCTTCTGATTGCTGAAATCTTCAATTCTGAGTTTAAGATATCCAACAAACTGGATAAGGAGACACCCTTCATGGCCGAGGGCAATCTCCTTTGTTGATTGTAGATGTAATCAGTCATAGATGCAATCAACTGACTAATGATGTAAATCCATCTACAGAATATTTCCACAGTAACTATCAGGCCAAAACTTGCTTGACCAAACAATGTGATACCATAATCTAGCCAAATTGACACATGAAATTAACTACCTCAGGTATTCATACTGGCAAATATGGTAATTCAATGTGTGAAATGTATATTGGACTTCCAGTATGGATCAATAACACATATATAATTTTTCTGGTCTCCCCACCATATCCCAGTCACAACTGTAACTCTGGAAATGGCACAAGTGATAAACAAAAGAAAACTCTGTATTGATAGAAAGAAGACAACCCGATGTACAACCCTGGGCTGGAGGGGCAACACATCCAGAGGGTGCATTGCATGACTGCACTGAATAGAGGAAAGCACCCCATACCCAGAATTTCTTGACCCCAAATGTGATAACAGAAGACAGCCCAGAAACCTCTCCCAACTGGGTTGTCCCAGATCAAATGAAAGTTTCTCTGACAATATCAGGTGAGCATGACCCCACTAACAATGAGGATTTATTGGGAAAACAATAAAAATAAGTGGCCAGAGGTGGTACTCTGCTTCCCATGGAGTGCTTGAAGTGTTAGACGTCCCTTTTCCTCCAAAAGACATGAAAGTAGAAGGTCTGAGTTGTTGGGAGGGATACAGCTACACCAGGTGGCTTGTTTTAGGAAATCTCTTTGACACCTAAGGCCTAAGGCTTCCTTTCCAGCCTGGATACACCACAGCAGCCAGAGATCACCAATGGGCTATTCTATCACACAACTCCCTCATTGAGGGGCATTCAGCAACCCGGCCTGGGAACAAGCCATTTGCCCCCTTAGGCAGCATGAGCAGGGAACAGTGAAAACTCCAGAGACTCCAGGTAAACTAAGTAGACTAAAATGACACCAGAAAAGGCTCTGAACATTTTCTACCATTTTAACCAGAGCCAAAACAAAAGTAGGCTAAGACCCTCATGCTAACCTAAACACGATAGCTGCCTGTTAAAATAGAAGAGTTAAATAGAACTCAGAGTCTACTCTCCTAATAGACAAAATTTCCAGGACTCAAATGAAAATCAGCTACACCAAGCACCAAGAGAATCACAACATGAATGAGAAAAGTTAGCCAACTGATGATAACAAAAAGATGAATCAGATGTTGGAATTTTCTGACAAGTATTTTAAAGTAACTGTCATCAAAATGGTTCCAAATGGAATTTAGAGAAGTGGAAAATATGATATCAGAAACTATATTGCCTTAAAAGTAGAGATAAAATAATGTGAAGAAAAATTTTTGAAGAACAAACTAGAGGTAGAAGTCAGAAACTCAAAGCAATGGAATCCTGAAGAAAAGAGAAAGTCCAGGAGAGGCCACCATGTGTATTGCCATGTGACAGAGGAGCAAAGGACCAAGAATCACCAGTAGCCACCTCAGAAATGCCAGTCTTTAGTAAGAAAGCATCACCTTTATGGTGCCTTGATTTGGACTTCTCTTCTCCTCAAACCTTGAGCCAAAAAATCTGCAGTTTTTAAGCCAAACTGTGGCAAGGTATTTGCTTTAGCAATGAGACAACTAAAACAAAGACAGAAAAAATAAAAACAAAAAGAGAAATACAAAAGGTTAAATATTGTACAATCTCACTTATATATGAAATTATTAGGATATGCAAATTCATGGAGTCAGAAACTAGAACAGCTTCAGGGGCAGGGTTGGGGATAGGGAATGGGGAGTTAATGCTTAATTCAAAGTTTCTATTTGGGGTGATGGAAAAATTTTGATAATGGATGGTGATGATTATAGTACAATATTGTGAATTTAATTAACACCACTGAATTATATATTTGAATGTGGTTATAAGGAGAAATTGTAGATTATATGTAAATTGTTAGAATAAAAATTTACAAAAATACATAGAACTGAACAATACAAAGAGGACTTTAATGTTAATTATGGACTATAATTAGTAGCATGATTTTAATAATACTGTTTCATCAATTTAAAGAAAGGCCCCACACTAATGCAAAATGATAATAATAGGGAAAACTATGTATGTGAGGTAGGGTATATGGGACTTTCTGAATTATTTTTCTATAAATCCTCAACTTCTCTAATAAAAGAGAGAGAGAGCGAGAAGGTAAAAGTCATGAAAATTAGATCTACATCCATTAATAAAATTAAAATAAGAGGATGCTATGACAGACTATATATTCATAAATTTGATAGTTTAAATAAGTAGGTCAATTCTTCAAAAACAAAAACCTACCAAGATAAAATAGACAATGTTAATTGTGTATTACTACCAAGGAACTTGAATCCATAATTAAAAAGCTACTGAATAAGAATTCTCAAAACTCAGAGGATGTGGTAGTTTGAAGCTGTATGTACCCCATAAAAAACAAGTTCTTAAATGTAATCCTTTCCTGGGTGTGTGGGCCCATTGTAAGTAAGACCTTTTGATGAGGCTACTTCAGTGAAGGTGTGACTCACCTCATTCAGGAAGGATCTTAATCCTACTACTGGAGTCCTTTATAAACCAAATGAATACAGAGAATAAGAGCTAGAAAGCCATGAAAGCCAGAAGATGAAGTTAACAAAACCTAGAAGAGAAGGGAGAAACCAGCAGATGCCACTGTGTGCCTTGCCATATGACAGAGGAGCCAAGGATCGCCAGTAGCCAGTCTTCTGGAAGAAAGCATCACCGTGACGATGCCTCATTCAGACTTTCTTTTAGCCTCAAAACCAAGAATCCCATTGTTTAAGCCAATCCATTTCATGGTATTTGCTGGAGCAGCTTAGATAACTAAAGCAGATAGTTTAATTGAAAAATAACACCAAAATTTTTAAAAAAATAATTCATGTCAATTTTATACCATCTCTTTCAGAAAATGTAAAAGGACATGTCATTTCCCAACTTATTTTATTTTCTACTATTACTTTGATACTAAAGCCAGAAAATAATAGTATAGAAAAAGAAAACTACAGTGAAATATTCCTAAAGAATTGAATGCAATATCCCTCAAAAATAATTGTCAATTTGGATGTATAAAAAACTCAAGTGGGATTTATTTTAGGCATACAATGTTGGTTGAGTCTTCAAAAACCAATCATTTAATCCACTGTATCAACAAGATAAGGAAGAATAAATACGATCATATCAATTGATGCAAAGCATTTTATAAACTCTAATATCTATTAAATACATAAAATCTGTTAGAAATAGGAATTAAATAAAATTGTTACAGAGTAGCCATAAGTAAACCTACAACTAATTTCATACTTAATGGAAAGAATTGAAAGCTTTCTCATGACAATGATGTCTACTCTCACCATTCTTAGTCAACATAGTACTGGAAATTCTGGCCAATGCAATAATCCAAGAAAAGGAAATAAAATGTGTTAATATGAAAAGAGTAGACATTAAATTAGCCTTATTCATAGATGACATGATTGTCCACATAGAAAATTCCAAGGAATCTACCAAAAATAAAAAATAAAAATAAATTCCTACAGACTGTTTGGCAGTTCCTAATGAAGTTGCATATAGACTTGCCATGTGATCCAGTAATACCATTACCAGGAATATAATCAGAAGAACTGACAGAATCTGCACACCAATGTTCATAGTGATATTGTGCACAATTGCCGAAAGTTGGAAACAATCCAAGTGTCTATCACCTAATGAATGGATAAATAAAGTGTGGTGTATACACGTGATGGAATGCTTTGCAACGGTAAGGAGAAATGATGTCGTGAAGCATATGACAACATGGATGAACCTGGAGGACATTATGTTGAGTGAAGCAAGCCAGAAACAAAAGGACAAATACTGTATGATTGTGCTATTATGAACTAAATATACTGTGTAAACTCATGGAGTTAATAATTATAATATAGGTCACCAGAAAATAGAATGAGGGTGGAGAATGGAAAGCTAAGTGTTAATCTGTGCAGAATTAGTAAAAAGGTTGTTTATAAATCTTTGGAAATGAATAGAAATGGTGAAAGCACATCATGGCATTTGTAACTAGCAGAGCTATTATATGGGTATGACAGTGGTTGAAAGGGAAAGTCTAAGGACATGTATATTACTAGAAGGAAAGCTAAAAAATGTAATATGGGACTGTATAACATAGTGAAACCTCATGTGAAATGTAAATATGGTAATATTGCATATATAAGACTGTTTTTACAAAATATCAATACAAATAAACTAGAGAGACAGAAACAGAACAGTGCTATGTATGGCAGGGGAAACATAGAAAGCCTGAGAGGTGGTGAGATTTTTTTTTAATTTTTTTATTATTATTATTAGAATAATGAAAATGCTCTAATAATGACAGAATTGATGAATGCACAACTATGTGATTATACCAAATACCATAGATGATACACTTTGGATGGATTCATGCTCTATTAATATGTATCAATAAAATTGATTTGTTAAAAATAAATAAAAATAAATTACTACAACTCATAAGTGAATTAATCAGGCTTACAAGATAGATCAATGCACAAAAATCAATCACATTTCTATGTGGTAACAATGTACAAAAACTAAAATTGTTTAGAACAGTGTCTACAAAGAACCTACAAAGTTGGTAACATTTCTTATAAAAAACGTAATACACAAACACATGTACAAGTGAGTCCAAGTACACATTGGATAACCTGAGTACAATTAGTGGATTTTACTAATGTCAATATCCTTGTTGCCATATTAAACTCTACTTTTGAAAAGTGTTACTGCTGGGGAGAATTGGGAAGTGTTTGCATGGGGCCGTTCTGTATTATTTCTCAAAACTATAGGTGAATCTACAGTTATATCAATACAAATTTCAACTAAAAATAAGTGTACTGAGTTGAAAAAAGGCAAATAATTTCCCACGAATTTCCAGACCTTTGGAAATCTTAACTGATAACTAACTTTGTTGTTGAATTGGGGAGGGGACAGGGGTGCTGAAGAAAATTATCCTATGTTTACCAGCATGAATAAATAAAGTTTAGTTGGTCATTATAGATCATATATTAAAGCAGTTATAGAAAAAATCCTAAAAGGTCATCCTGTTTGTCTCCATGCTTTTAACAGAATTAAATTCACAAAGTTTTAAGTGTTTAAAATCAATTTCTTCACATTCCTAAATTAAAAGATCAACCTTAGAGTCTTTGACTTACATAATTCTTTCTGCTAACTCTTTATTTACAAGTATTAAGTGATATCTATGAGTTGGATGCTCATATAATATCTCAAAAAACATACATGACAAGGTAAAATATCTCAGGTATGATGAAATGAGGTGGAGGTGAAATATAGAATTATTATAGCACATATGTAAACACAACTGTTTACTGGTGTGAAAATGCCACCATTGCTACATTACTTTCCCAGGGGATTATTTTTTCACATTGTCCATTATCTAATGCAATGGAAAAACCACGAAATCCAACACATATTTAAAATTGGTGGCCACTTTGTTGTCTGTGATGATAAAGTTGATACACAGCATATTTCACATGCTTGTGTAGTCCAAATTCTCAGGAAGGGGAAATTTTGCAAGCCACCTATCCTTTTCAAGAAACAGTATAACACAAACAATACACATTTTTCTTTATGTGAGCTTCACAGAAGTCTTTCTGCTCAAGATAGGGCGTTGAGTTAAATGATAAAAATAACTTAAAAGGTTTAAACACTTATCAAAATACAGTTTGGGGGGTTTTGCTCTCAGCAAAACACATTCCAGTAAATTTCTCAAAGACAAGTTGCAAATGAAGGAATGATTATTGATATAAGAAGAGAAAGGAAACCCTATCCTTAAAATGGGCAAGAGGCCTACTGGTCTGCAGGATTTTAGCCTGTCCAGCATATTTCCTGAGAAGCTTAGGAGTTAGAAATGCCAGGTATAACATTAGGTGAGAGTGAGTTACTTTTCTTAAAAAATAAAAGTTAGTGTAAAAATAGAAAAAGTACTTGTTTCCAAGCAGAAGTCTCGAAGTCAGTCATAAACCTCTCTCTCTCTCTCTCTCTCTCTCTCTCTCTCTCTCTTCTCCTTCCCTCCCTCCCTCTCTCTCTTTCACTCTTTCTCTCTCAACAATAGTCCATATCCTGGCAAAAAAACAATAAAACTTTTTAAAAGAAAAATATTAATTAAACTATCTGGGAGAAGTAACTGAGGGAGCTAATGAGGACGGTATTTCCCTAGAGTAACATTCTTTTCTCCCACATTCTATCTTGGCGCACAAATGCTTGTCATCTACCTCAAGGCTCTCTGAAGCCAAAGGCAGGGTTTTCTCTCTCCTCATCCTACAAAGTGGGAAGTCAGTGCAGAGCATTTACAGTTATTGAGTACAATTAATGAGCTAATAGTAAATGTGTCAGTATTTTACATTTGTCAAAAAGACAACAAAGAAAGTAACTATGAAATTAGTGAAAAAAACTAAACGGGGAGAAAGGGATAGAGGTAGGATTAATTTAAACAAGTATATCCTCATATATCATAGCAGGAAATCAAGGCAATGTCTAGCTGTATCAAAATAAAAGAATTAAATATTTCAGATTGATTTTCATCCTTAAGAAGGGCTGTATGTAGGGAATACTAGGGAATAGAAATGTTACTTTTTAAAATAAATGCTCAAAATTAAAGAATTAAATATTCAGATTGATTTTCCTCTTTAAGAAGGGCTCTGCATAGGGAATACTAAGGAAGAGAAATGTTACTTTTTAAAATAAATGCTTTTATACTATTTGATTCCACCCCCTACTATGTGCACGCATTAAATTAATAAAAATGAAATCAAACCCAGCAAAACAATAAAGGTGACATGAAGTCATGTAAGTATAGGTAAAAATAAAATAACAGTCTTATTTAAAAACTGCCTTCTTAAAAGAGGAAGAATACTTCTTTTAAAAGATGAACTAAGAGCGTTCAACATCATTCAAGATAATACAATAAGATTAAGTGCATATACATTGCATGAAGAGGATACCATCACTTTGGAGGTATCAGTTATTAAACCAAAGTAGAAATTTCCAACATTGCCAAAGTTCTTCGTCACATAAGGTATGCATATAGAACATACTATTAATTTAGTGAAGTGACCCATAATACCTGTGGTTCTTGAGGTGAGACACTAATTCAGGACAACCTTGATAAGCTTAAAAAATACTGATACCTAGGTCTTACTCGAAAATTTTCTGACTTAATTGAGCTGGGGTGCAGGTCTGGGCTTCAGGATTTCTAGAAACTCTTCAACTGATTCTAACATGCAACCAAGTTTGAAAACCACTGCTCTGGACCTTATCAATTTTTGTCCCATAGGAAAATGCATCCAATCAGGGCTTTGATATTACTACATTAACCATACAAAATTTAGCATGCAATTATCTCTTGATTTTCAATGTTTCTTACAGACATGAAGCAAAATGCAGCTGCAAAGCATAAGACAGAAAACAACACATGCAAATTGACAGCTCTCCAGAAAGATTGTCTCCCACAGCTGCACTGCGTATTGATGCTCTTCCGCCAAGAAACATAAATATTTACATCATGTTGTTTGTGCCCATAATTGATGTGCAATCAGATATTATTTTATTCTCCTCTATGTAAATGTTTATAAAAATAATAATAAAATTGAAAAATCCTAATGGTCATTTTAATTCAATGGAATGATAATAACATGGTTCAAAGAACAAGAATAACAATGGCAACAAAGGAAGAAAAAAAACTTAGCATAAAGCATAACATAACTCATATAAAAGAGGGAAATGTAATAACAAGTAAAATATATGTCTCTCTTACAGCAGCTCCTTTCTGCTTAGTGTTCTCTTATTTTAATTAAAAATAGTTTATATTGCCTTGAGTAGCGCAGACGTGTTTAATACTTCTCGTAATTTTGATAAAATAGGAAGAACCCATGCATACAAAGCATCTAATGAACTGAACAAGCAATTACCCAGCAGACAAGAAGTTCCTGAACAAGTTTATGAATCATTACTTTTAGTTTTATACAAGATGATAAGTAATAACCCCTTTCTTCAAAAAAGTCAGTGGATACTGAAGTTCAGTAAAGAAAGACAGTGACCTCTAATTATTCTGCGTTTCTATTTGTGTGAAACTGGGATGAAGAATATTTAATACGTCTTGGACACACAATGAACAGATTAAAATTATGAAGTGAAATAAAATGTCAAGTATATTAATGTGTCCTCTAGAGTTTGGGGGATTATATAAACATTTATGCTAAGGATACACATATGTATGTATGCATGTGTATGTATGTGTTTCTTTTATAGACATCCAACGTATTTCTGAAGAATTGCTACTTCATTGTGGGACTTTGGGCAGAAGGTAGAGAGATGCTTCAATCACAGAATAGTCAAAAGCCAGAGACTACCTATTCCCTACTGGGCAGTCACACAACTGGCACATGACATTGACTGGTCCAACATATACTTTTGTCTGAATCTTTGAAAATTATCCAAGTGACACAAAAATGAAAGGACAGATCATATATTATCCATGGCTCTGTTATCAAGAACATAATAGCAGTATCAGTGTAACTCCTGCCCATTATGTTCTGGGGATATCAGCTTGGCTACATCACAGCCACCTGACCTCCTTTGGTTCCTGCTTTATTTCTAAACCTGACTCATCAGACATTTTTTTTCAATTCTGTGAGCTATAAAATATCCTTCCAGAGTTCGTTTATGTTGCCATCAAGTGGTGATCCACTAAACCATGATTTGGGCACACATACCCTCACACATACCCACACATACGTAAACTGAGCAATAACAACATATGCTACTGGAAACAAAAAAACAAACAAAGAGAGTCAGCTTGACACTCCCAGTCTTCATAACTTTTTTACATACTACAGTAATGTCTTTAAATTGATAGTGTTTAATCTTGTTCTGTATTCTTATATGAATTTAGGTGGTCTTTACAGACTTATACTTTTGTATATACTTTGCACATTTGGCTAGGTTTCCTTCCTGATTAGACTACTTCTGTACTCTCCAACACAGTAGCCAATAGCTATGAGTAGTACAGCAGAGATCTAAACACATTATGATAACTTGATCTTTTGCCCAATTCCTAATTTGGAAACCCAGGCTTAAAACAGCTGGCATAGTCTAGACACTTGAACAGAAAATAGTCCAATGCAGCTCAAAGAAAGAATTTATGTTTTTTCCATAGGAGAAATTCTTTTTATTTTATATTATATTTTATTTTTGCTTCCTTCCACCATCGTAAATTAAATTCAACCCAAAGGACTGTGGCTAATAGGGAAATGAGTACCTAAAAATGAAAGTTTTAACAGACAGACCCTTACATGTGCAATTAACAATTATTTGGGTGTGCAGGACACTTAAAATACCTCTAAACCTAGGTTTAAGGAAAGAAATACTTTTTACAACAGGGCATCAAAACTGATTTAACTGTTGCTTAGTAAATTTAGGGAATTGGTTAAGATCCTAATCACATAATTTGCATCCCTGACCTCACCCATGCCTGAAGCCACTTCTACTCTGCAGGTATGAAAGTAAATTACTTCCCATTACTCAGTTACTTTCAGATGCTTTCCTTCAATAGTCTGCAGGCGATTACTAAGCAATATAAAAGTTTTCACAATCATTAGAACTGATGAGAAGAGTTGAGGATAAGTAGCATATTGAGGTATTTTCACATGCCCTGGATTATTAATGGCAAGAGGACAATTATTAAAAAGGGCCAAAAATGATATGTTGGCCTACTCAAATAAGCAAATGATCAATGGATTCATACTAATTCATATCCTTGCTCTTCTATCACCTCTCAATTTTCTTGAAGAAGCTTCACACTTCTAGAGCTGCTCAGGAGAAAATAACATCCTAAATACAAATAACTGTGAAAAACAGTATTCTTGACCAGTTAATCCCATTTCTAGGTATATCTACAAAGAGAGTGAAAACAGGGTCACAAACAGATACTTGAACAGCAATGTATGGCAACATTATTCAACAGCCAAAGTCTGGTGACAACCCAAGTTTCCTTTAACAAATGAGTGGATAAACAGAAAGTGGCACATACACACAGCAGGATATTATTTGGCTATAAGAAAGAATGATGTTATTGGACATGATGCCACATGGAAGAACTTTGAAAACTTATTCCCAGTGAAATAAGCAAGAAACATAAGGACAAAAATTGTATGATATCACTTATAAGAGTTGACTAGAAATAGCAATTTCACAGAGATAGAAAGCAGACTAGTGGTTACCAGAGAGAAGGGAGTGGGAGAGGGAGGGAAAGTGTTTGCTTGTAAAATTAAAAAAAGAAAAAAGAAAAAAAAGATATATAAAAAGAGAAAGAAAATTCTTATTCTCATTCCAGCATCAGATTTTTTCTTGTCCATTTTCTAATGCTTGAAATTTTCTCCTTCCTTTATTGCAATTCTACTTTCTCTTGGCTGTCTCTAGAATTTCATTTTCAAATTTTTTCTGCAGTCCTAGTTTTCTACATTACCCTTAAAACTTTTGTTCTCAGTCTTTCCCATGTGATCCAGGAATCATTTTCTCATGGTTTCAATCCATGAACATTTCCCTAAATCTTTATGCACTGATATAATTACTACTTATTCCCCCATGGCTCACATTTCTACTTAATAACCACACATTTCTCCTCTAGTGTTCCACATTTCTCTACCTACCTGTGAGCCCACAAAACACACAGAGACATCCTTTCTGAATCTTACTTTATCACCCTCACTCCCAGACGTGCTCCTGCTCCCTCACTCTTTATACGATCAGGAGCCTACACATCATTTTCAAACATTCCTGGATCTCTATTTCTCACACACAAAAGACAAAATTTTGTTAATTCTATAACCTAAAAAAAAGTTTTAATTTTTCACCTCCTCACAATTTCTTCTGCAATTACCAAATTTGTACAATGATCAAATCATCCTCTCTGCCACCAAATTTGTTCTAAATGTTTCTTGTCACTTCCCACCTGAACATCTTTCAATTCATTCCCAAACAATTGTGGATAAACTATATTCTCCTTTTACTCTCCTGCCAGGATTTTCATGCTGTGGCCCACTCCATTCTCTCTAGCTTCATTCCCATTCCCACTTCTCAAAATGTGCTGTGTTCCAACCATTGTACTTGGAAGTCCTTGAATACTGCTTATATATCTTTTGATTTGTAGTTCTTAAAATTCTCCTACAGCTCTCTCTGAACCAACACACTTTACCTGTCTCATTTTCTACTAACAGCAAAATATTAGCTCAAGTTCATCTGGGAAGCCTCCCTTAAGTGAATCCAAGCCAAGTATATCACTCCTCCTCTTATCTCATTGCTTCCATTACTTAGCACTATTATTGCAACATTACTGATGTAATGTAATCATTTGTTCATGAAAGTGCCTCTCTTCTTGCCTTCATCCCCATAATTATTGAAGCTTTATATTCCTACATCTAGTGCATTGTATGACATGCTGCTAATTTTAATAACTGCTGAATTCATGTTGAAGCAATAACTTTCAAAGTTCATCTAATTCTTCAATTGTATTAATGTGTTGTGGTTGATTGGATTTTGTTCCCCAGTTTGGGCACGTTCTTGGTCATGGTCAGCACGCTGGTAGCTGTGGACCCAGTGTAAATAGGATCTCTTGAAGTTGTTACTTCAGTTATGGTGTGGCCCAACAGAATCCAGAATACTACAGTCCTTTATAAGCAGAATGAAATTCAGGAAAAGAGAGAGAAATTTACTTGAAGAAGCCAGAAGTCAATGGAATGTGAAAGAGAAAGAAGATATTGCCATATGCATTGCCATGTGACAGAAAAACCAGGGACCAAGGATTGCTAGCAGTTAGCCTCAGAATGCCACAGTCCGTGGAGAGAAAGCATCGCCTTGCTGACACTTTGATTTTGAAATTTTCCCAGCCTTAAGAAAACCATAAACCAATAAATTACCCCTTGTTTAAGCCAACCATTTTATGGTATTTGTTTTAGCAGGCAGGAATCAAAGATATATGGGTAATAAAACTCTCTTCTGAAAGGTTAGATACCCAGTCAAAGAACCATGTAGTAGAAAACTCAAGACTTCCTGTCCAAAGGGACTTTCTCTATTTCTTGTTACTTAAATATGTGTTGTTAGTATGTCTCCAATGCTGTGCTAAGTGCATAAATATAATATCCTTTGAATCATTTTCACAAACTTACGGAGAAGTAAATGAGCAAACTCTGCTATACTACCCTCCTTTCCATGATATATTAACTCCTTTACAGAAAATAACCTATATTTGCTTGTCCTGAGGCTCTTTTTGCACTCCAAACCAGTTGTGTTGGCAGAAGCAGTGATTATTTAACACTAAATAAGTCAACATATACATTTATGTCACACATTTTTCTTTTTAAAAGTCAACATCTTCAAAATCTCTAAATATTAAGTCCACAATTATTTACTTAAGAAATCCTGTACCATCTAGACCCTGTGGAGTCCAGCCTCATCTCTTTCCTCTATACTGTACACTCCCTTAAAGTACAAGCATCTGGGTCTTTCATTTAAACCACCAATGCACAAACTTCTTCCCATCTCAGAAACTTCACATTTGCTGCTTCCTCTCATGGACACTGACTCCCCATTCCCCAAAATTATACACAAAGTACACCATCATTGTGGCATGATTAGTTCCTATTCATTTTTAAGATCTAAGCCTGATTGTTTCTTCTTCAGAGAGTTCTTCCATCATCCTCAATCTAGGTTATATACAATGTAGGAAAGGGCCATTCTTTCAAAATCCACATCAGTTTGTAGTTGAATAATTATGTGTGTGAATGATGGTTTACTGCCACTGTCCCCCAGTAGACTTGAAGCAATGTGTCTGGCTTTGTTCACCACTGTATAAACAATGCCTAGCATAGTAAACTGAACAGAGGAGGTTCTCAATAAATTCATAACAAAGGAATATGTCCTAAAAAGTCTCTAACCTTTATCAAAATGAATTCAACTGTAATCAAGCTATAGTTCCAAATATTGCAAACCAAAGAAAATGTCATGGTTAAGTTAATATTAAATATTTCTATTTTCTTTTTTAAATATAGGAAAGAGTTCCACATCACAAATTGTTCCAATTTCTCCTAATATGGTGGCAAGTAAATCATAGATAGGAAAAAAATTTTAAATCCTGTAAGATAGGAATTGATTATATTTTGCTTTGTAATCTAATGAATGCCTGATCATTTCTTTATCAAAGGAAAAGGAAATAAAGAAATACCTGGATGTATCTGAAGGCCCTCTCAGCTCAAATTTCAAATTAAATACCTTTGTTATGTGAGGTCCAGTGCAATTAAATATTCAAATATCCATTGGATAAAAGTCCATAAAATAATGGAACAGATTTTTTGAGAATAATCTAATGCTTATGGTAAAAACTATTCTTTTCCTCAGGGTAAATACATTTTGAAAAAAATCCATTTATAATTAGTTTCAAAGCGATAGGGTTTTTGGAAACATATTCTTACTCTTTCATATTTTGGAAATATTTGGATTTTCAACTCTACTGTTACATGAAAGTATTGAAGCATGATAAAAGCAGAAGGGGAATTAAAAATATTAGCTAACTCAAATTTTGTTCTAGTACAAAGAAAATCCTGAGGCAAGAAATAACCATATAAACGGCAAAGCTCATAAAGCATTTTCTTTTACTATAAACAGTTGGAAATGGTGTATCAAAATTAAAAGTAAAAATAACATAAAAATGAGCTAGAAACAGTGATAATTCTCTGAGGTCAAGGAAGGAAGACAGTACTTTGTGCCACCCAGGTCATTTCCAACTGGCAGCAGGCCCAATGATTCAAGGAGGATGCTCAACTGGATACAGACCCCAGGCATTATGTTTTTATTTTTATACCTCATGTAAATAAGGAAACATGTCCTTAGGTCTCCTCAAAGTGAAGAATTAGAATGGAGATTACTGAAGAAATTCAGAACTGTTGAAAATAACTCCATGAAATGAAAATTATATTATCTTTCCACAAGTTTACAAAAAGTAGCCAGGAAGATAGCTGTCCATTTGAAGTTCTGGATAGGAAAATATTATTCCTGTGAGAACTCAAAACTTCTAATCTTCATCCCACATGTAAGGTATTAGTTTTTTTTTTTCCTTGTTTTTTTTTTTTTTGTTTGTTTGTTTGTTTTTGTTTTTGTTATGGATATTTAGGTTTACACTAAATTCATGGGCAGCAATAAGTAGTAAAGAATTAAAAATGACTATTTAGATTTACAAAACCATTTGATTGCCAGCAGATTACAAGATAGTTGCCTCTCTATGGAAATATTGCAACTTATGTTTTATAAGAACCCTACCTAAATCTCCATTTCTGCTCCTCACACATTGAAGACAAGTGTACATAAATGACAAAACAGGAGAGTGACGCAAGGGAGATCCAAGACGAGACACATCAGAAAACCAGGAACTAAGGTGGCGCAGGCGGTAGGACGCCTCTTTCCCACATCGGAGATTCCGAAGATCGAATCCCAGTGAAGACAGGAGGAGAAGGATGAGAAGAGAGGGCAGGAAACGGACACAGAGAGTTGCCCAGTGATTGGACACAGAAACAGCAAAAACGGGGGGGAGGGGGAGAAGGAGGGTAAAAATGGATAAAAGTAAATAAATAAATAAACAAATCCTTAAAAAAATGTATAGGGGAGGAAGATACGGACCATAGTTAGTAGTAATACTTTGACAATGCTCTTTCCTGATTTGTTAACAAATGTTAAACAACAATGCAGGGTGTTTGGCAGGGAGGGGTGATGTGTGGGAGCCCTGTATGATGTTATGCATGTTTGTCTTGTAAGTTCATGATGTTTATTGAACACTTATAGTTTATGTATGTTCATGTATGAATGATATACTTCAATAAATTGTTTAAAATACACACACACATAAGGCAAACCAGCACCAGATCTCCTTGAGGGAGAGTGAATAGATAAAAGAAATATGCAAACTTACACATAAAAACACACACACATGCACAAGAAATCTGAACAAGATTGCTAAATAGGTAGTTTAAGATAATCAAAGCCATAAGAGAAGAAAAGAGACCAAAATGAAAGGACAGGACATATGAAAAAAGTAGAAAAAAGAACAAATAAGAACTATAAATTATAAACTATACTCACATAAATATTCATGTTCAAAGTCAAGGAACATAATGAAAAACAGATTCAAGTAAGTTGAAGAGAGAACTAATAAGATAGAAAATAGATCTAACAGAAATTATATCAACTAGAAGTTCCAGAATGAAAGAATAAACAAGGAATAGCAAATTCAAAATTTTAAAAATATTTTTGTATAATTATGTATAAAAATTCTAATAATTAAACAAAAAATAATTATTCAAGACCATGACAAATAGGAAGACAGAAATAAATAAATCTCAGCCTAGGCACATTTGAGTGAATCTACCAATCCCAAAGGCAATGATGTAATCCTGAAACCAACCTAACACAAATAGAGAAAATTTACAATAGAATTACAGCAGACTTCTTTCTCATTGTCAAAACTCAAGTTTAATATAATTATATCTCCAAAAAACAGTAATGAACACAATTCATTTTAGAATCCTATACACAGAAATATAAACAACAAAAGAGCATTTACTGCTCACATGCTTAATAGAATAAAATTAGTCAAGACTGTATATAGTCAATAAGGAAATTAAATTCAGGAGGAAGGAGAGGGGAAGAAGCAATGAGAAACAAATTTATTGGTAAACATGTGGGTAAATGTAAGGAAGTATTGAATGTTTAAATGGGTATAATAGTAATGTAAGACCTTGAAAGCATTTAAAAACAACAAGAAAATTGTTGTTTTATATATAATTATCTAAATACTAGATAATTATATTGTGGAATGAAGTGGAAGGTAATTAGTGTTTAAGCATACTAAGGTCATAGCATAGTTTAGGATAATTGTAGTAATTATAAAAAGTTTTAATGTTAGAAAGGATATGACTTATAAAGAATTAGTGTAAAGTTATATTTCAGTGAGAAATAAACTGAAATCAGGAAGAGTTTGAAAAGGGAACAAAGAGATTCTTAAATTTATTAGAAATATAAATAAATATATACATTTACATTAATTAAAAATACTAATAATAGTAATAATGATAATAAGTGATTTGGAGGGCTTAAAAAACATTAGACATGTGGAAACAATAATTAATCCAAATTTGAACATTCTATGTCCTTGTCATTTCGGAGGTAGGCAGAGCTAAAAAGCTTGACATGTGAAGTCAAGAATGCATGCAAAATTTATGATCAATCAAAAATATCATAAACATAAATCAATACAGGCAAAATTCAGTAGAAGCCATACAGGAAAACAAAAGAAGAAGAAAAACACAAATCAAGGAGCAAACAAAAACCATAGTAAACAGAAAATACAAAATAAACTGGTAGGCAAAAATTTTAAAATGTTAGAAATCAAAATAAGCATGGAAAAAAATCATGGCTTAGAAAAAAATATTATCAGATTGCATAAACAAGAAAACTAAAAGTTTAAACCCATCTAAGTAGAGCATAAAAGACACAGAAAATATTATTATAATGATATAGTATTATGAACAAAATATTCAAGAACATTTTTACCAGAACAAACTTGTCTCATGATGGTCTTATCAGATCAAGGAGAATTTAAAGCAAAATAATATTAGAGGTAAGTGATTTAATTATAAAGTAAATAATTTCATTTAAAAAATAATTCTGAACTAATCAGTATTTCAGAACTTAACTTCAAAATATGAAATTAAAATTACAAAATTATAAAAATTAACATCCAAAGACAAGGAAAAAATTTTTTACATCTATTTCACACTGGCAAAGCTGGGTTATTTAAGCACAATATTTGAATTAAAAACATCATTAACCATTAAACATACACTGTTTTTATCACATACACTGAAAATAAATATTTTAAATACTTATTTTTATTGCAGTACTCAATTTTGATATTATTATTAAGGACATAAAAAAGACTTTTTTATGTGATCCAGAGTGCAAAATCCATGATTAATTTTGAAGGTTTCATTTGCGTATATATGTTAAATAAGTTTAATAAAAATAAAAAAAAACAAGTAAAAACAAAACAAAACCAGCTATGACTGATCATACTAACATATGTGTTATCCTGATGATTTTTGTGAAACGTCAGGGTTCAGGAAGGATGGCAAAAAGTAGTGTTTCCTTTCAATAAGCAGATTTTTAAAAATTTTATTGAAGTATATCACTCATACATGAACATACATAAACAATAAGTGTATAGTAATAGTTCTGAACTTATAAAACAAACATACATAACATCATACAGGGCTCTCATACCTCACCCTACCTCCAATACCTTGCGTTGTTGTTAAACATTTTTAACTAATGATTAAAGATCATCATCAAAATAGTACTACTAACCAAAGTATTTTCCCCCTACTCACCCTATTATTTTTTTAATATCATTTATACATGAACATACATAAAAAATAACGGTATGTAAAAGTTGTGAATTTACAAAGCAAACATTCATAACATCATACAGGGGTCCCATACATCAAACCTCCACCAACACCTTGCATTATTGTGAGACATTTGTTATAAATTATAAAAGAATATTGTCAAAATCTTACTACTAATTATAGTTCTTAACTTATATTTGGTGTATTTTCCCCAATCCACCCTATTATTGTTTTTTTAAATATATTTTTATGACAGAAGTTGTAAACTTACAAAACAATCATGCACATGTACAGAATTCCCAAACAATACCCCTCTATCAACATACCACACCCTGGTGGAATATTTGTTACAGATTATGAGATCTATCTTCTGATTATACCAGGTCCACAGCGTACATTTGGCACACATTTTCCATACTCCCCCATTATCAACACAGCACATCTTTGGCATAGATGCTAGAATATTACATTATTACTGTTTACCTCACTCCATAGGTCACTCCAGTTGTATTTTTCCATGCTTGTCCACATTCCCACCACCCTGCAATACTGATGTACATCTGCTCTAGCTCACAAAGTACACTGTTTCATCTGTACCATCAACCACTATTCTCATCCACCTCTGGGTTTACGTGCTATTCAGTCCCTAGATTATTCTCTTTCTGTCAATTGGCATTTACTTCCCTATACTATCATTTTCAGCCACATCCCCATTTATAAACCAGCTGTTACTCACTATAATGTGTTACCATCAACTCTCTACATTTCCACACTTTTACAGTAAAGCTAATTAAAACATCTACATACATAAAATATCAGTAGTCTGACTCAGTCCTCCTCTTATCTCCTTTAAGAATCTACCACCTACCACCAGGTCTTGAAGCTATTGTCCAACATTTTCTTCTAGAAGCTTTATGGTTATTGCTTTTATATTTAGGTATTTGATTCATTTTGAGTTAATTTTTGTATAGGGTGTGAGATAGGGGTCTTCTTTCCTTCTTTGGCTATGGATATCCAATTTTCTCAGCACCATTTGTTGAATAGACTGTTCTGCCCAAGCTGGGTGGATTTGACAGGCTAGTCAAAAATCAC